>PVIY010017862.1:17120-49995 GCA_004026745.1 Myrmecophaga tridactyla
AAAAAAAAAGAGAGAGAAGGAGGAGTATAACAGAGAAGATAGGATTTAACAAATGAGTATAACTACTGAATCATTATAATGATATTTTTTTTTTGGTCTCTGGTGTCTTGGAGCAGCTAGAAGAAAAAAACAAAAATTGTGGAACTGTAACCCATACCAAACCTTAAAATCTGTTGTAAAACTACTTGTTAAAATGTATTTGGAAATTTATTGCTTTTTGGTATATATGTTAAATTGCACAATAAAAGAAGTAAAAAATGAAAAAAAAGGTGACAAACAAATGATCATCTTGATTGACACAGAAAAGGCATTTGACAAAGTACAGCACCCTTTCTTGATTAAAAAAAAAAAAGGAAACTTCCTCAACATGATAAAGGGCATATATGAAAAACTCGCAGCTAATATCATACTCAATGGTGAAAGACTGGAAAGCTTTCCTTCTAAAATCTGGAGCAAGAAAAGGATGTCCACTGTCACCACTATTTTTCAGCCTTGTACTGGAAGTTCTTGCCAGATCAATTAGGTAAGAAAATGAAATAAAAGGCATCCACATTGGAAAGAAAGGCAAATTTTTCACTGTTTGCAGATGACATAGGCCTGTGTATAGAAAGTCCTGAAAAATCTACAACAAAGTTACTAGAGCTTATAAACAAATTCAGCAATATATCAGGGTACAAGATCAACATGCAAAAATCAGTAGTGTTTCTATACACTATTAAAGGGCTATCTGAGGAAGAAATCAAGGAAGAAATTCCATATAAATTATCACCTAAAAGAATCAAATATCTAGAAATAAATTTAAACACGGATTACATAGAAAGGTACAAAACATTACTAAAAGAAATCAAAGAGGACCTAAATAAATGGAAGGATATTCCATGTTTATAGATTAGAAGACTAAATATAGTTAAGATTATCAGTTCTACCCAAAATGACTTACAGATTAAATGTGTAATCCCTCAAATTTCCATCATACTACTTGGTTGGCAGAAATGGAAGAGCCAACCATCAAATTTATTTGGAAGGGTAAGGGACTCTAAAAAGCCAAAAACATTTTGAAGTTGGAGGACTCACATTTCCTGACTTTAAAACATTTTATAAACCTAAAGTGATCAAAATAGCATGATATTGGTACAAAGATAGATATATTAACAATGGAAATGAACTGAGAGTTCAGAAATAGATCCTCACTTCTATGGCCAATTGATTTTTGATATGAATGGCAAGTCCACTAATTGGGAAAGAATAGTGTCTTCAACAAATGGTTCTGGGAGAACTGGATATCCCTATACAAAAGAATGAAATAATACCCTTCCCTCACACCATTTAAAAAATCAACTCAAAATGGATCAAAGATCTTAATATAAGAACCAGGACTATAAAACTGTTAGAAGAAAATATAGGGAAGCATCTTCAGGATCTTGTTTCTTAAACTTTATACCCAAAGCACAAACAACAAAAGAAAAATAGATAAATGGGACCTCCTCATAATTAAAAACTTTTGAGTCTCACAGTAATTTGTCACAAAGTTTTGAAAAGACAAAATATTCAATGGGAGAAAATATTTGGAAACCACCTATCTTATAACTGTTTACTATCAAGAATATATAAAGAGAGGTCCAAGATGGTGGCTTAGTGAGGTGTGGGATTTGGTTCATCCTCCAGAGCAGCTAGTTAATAGTCAGGAACAGTACAGATCAACTGCTGGGGCCACATCAGTGACTGGACACACAGCGTACACCAGTCTGAACAAGCTGGACCAGCTCTGGTCCCACCCAGAATGGTGAGTCCCCTAAGCTGCAGAAGCCAGTGCTCCTTCCCCACAGGCTGACTCCCACAGGGGAAAGGAAAGAGACTTTACTAACAGTAAGGGGTTCAGTGCAACCAAGCTCCAACTGTGGAATTAATTAACAAATTCTGACTACTAAAAATAGGCCCCAGCTCAGCTGAACCTCAAGTAAAAGCTGAGATAGCTGGGTTTTACCCTGGTGCAGAGGGGGCAGTGCTGATGGAAAAAGAAAAAAAAAAGAGGTATTTTTTTGGATCAGACAGCACAAAATACTTGGAAGGGTCTGGGCCCTGAAGGAAAGGAGGGGGTTCATAGGACCTGGAGATACACAGAGCAATGTACCAATTTAAGTTCTTGATTGGCAAACCCAAGGAATGGGTGTTCTGCTCTGAAAAGGATTTTTTTTTTCTTTTCCTTTTTGTGGCTGTGTTTCTACAGCTTAACTGCTCTTTGGATACAACTGCAGGCTTTTCAGGCTCAAAATGTCCCAGGCAAGAGTGGAATTACGCTTGTCTGAGAGCTTGTCTGGAGGCTATGCCTTCCCCAGGAGATGGTAGGGCCCAGTTCAGGTAGAATCCCTCCCTCAAGGAATTCAGACCCAGGGTTTGGAAAACTGAAGTGATTAAAGCCAACACACAACCTCTTCTCTGTCTCAGCCAAGCCCCCAGCAGGGAGGGTCTGCTGAAGTTAAAGGCACTGAATCAGTTTATGCTGGTGGGACCCACAGACAGACAAATGCCACATACTGGGCAGGATAGGATAAACACAGAGTCTAGAGGCTTCATAGGAAAGTCTTGTAACCTGTTGGGTCTCACCCTTAGGGAAAACTGATGCAGGTGACTCTTTCCTCCTGAGAGGAGGCCAGTTTGGTCTGGGAAAATCTGACTGGGATCTATAATACCTAAGTATATACTCCTAAGGCAGGTGGCAGGGGAGATACCATACAAGCAGGGCAAAAAACAAGAAAACAAGAACGAAAAACTTCTCATCTGTTAAAGAAAACCTAAGCTAGAGGTCTAGAATAAGCTGAAGTAAATTTCAGAAAGCAGACATCAAAGTCATCCAGCAAGAAAATCCTAGGTAAAAAAAAAGTGAAAACAATCTCCAGAATAAATTGATTAAGGAAATTAAATGTCTAGATGCCAGCAAAAAAATAATGAATCATATTAAAAAAACTGAAGATATGGCCTAGTCAAAGGAACAAACCAACAACTCAAATGAGATACAGGAGTTGAACAATTAATTCAGGATGTTTGAACAGACATGGAAAACTCATCAAAAGTCAAATCAATGAGTTGAGGGAGGATATAAAGAAGGCAAGGGATGAACAAGAAGAAGAAATTGAAAGTCTGAAAAAAATCACAGAACTTATGGGAATGAAAGGCACAGTAGAAGAGGTGAAAAAAAATCAATGGAAACCTACAATGTTAGATTTCAAAAGTCAGAAGGTAGGATTCATGAACTGGAGGACGGGACATCTGAAATCCGACAAGCAAAATAATGGAAAAATATGAGCAGGGACTCATGGAATTGAATGACAACATGAAGTGCATTAATATATGTGTTGTGGGTGCCCCAGAAGTAGAAGAGAAGGGAAAAGGAAGAGAAAACCTAAAGGAGGAAATTATCACTGAAAATTTCCCAACTCTTAATAAAGACTTAAAATTACAGATCCAAGAAGTGCAGCATACCCCAAACAAAATAGATCCAAATAGGCATACTCCAAGACACTTACTCATCAGAATGTCAGATGTCAAAGAGAAAGAGAGAATTTTGAAAGCAGCAAGAGAAAAACAATCCATCACATACAAGGGAAGCTCAATAAGACTATGCATAGATTTCTCAGCAGAAACCATGGAGGTAAGAGGACAGTGGTATGATATATTTAAGATAGTAAAAGAGAAAAACTGCCAACCAAGAATTCTATATCCAGCAAAATTGTCCTTCAAAAGTGAGGGGGAAATTAAAGCATTTTCAAACAAATGTTCACTGAGAGAATTTGTGACCATGAGACCAGTTCTGCAAGAAATACTAAAGGGAGCACTAGAGACAGATAGGAAAAGACAGGAGAGAGAGGTGTGGAAAAGAGTGTAGAAATGAAGACTATCAATAAAGGTAAAAAGAAGAAAAAATAGATATGACATATAAAATCCAAAAGGCAAAATGGTAGAAGAAAGTACTACCCGTACAGTAATAACACTAAGTGTTAGTGGATTAAACACCCCAATCAAAAGACATAGACTGGCAGAATGGATTAAAAACAAGATCCATCTATATGCTGTCTGCAGGAGATGCATTTTAGACCCAAGGATAAACATAGGTTGAAAGTGAAAAGTTGGGAAAAGACATTTCATGCAAACAACAATCAGAAAAGACCAGGAGTACCTTTGTTAATGCAAAGCTTTGTTAATATCCAACAAATTAGACTTCAAATGTAAAATAATTAAAAGAGACAAATAAATAAAAGGAACAATTCAACAAGAAGACATAACAATAATAAATATTTATGCACTGAGCCAGAGTGCTCCAAAATACATAAGGCAAACACTGAAAAGAGAAGTGGACACATCTATCATAACGGTTGGAGACTTGAATTCCACACTCTCATCAGCGGACAGAACATCTAGACAGAGGATCAATAAAGAAACAGAATTTGAATAATACAATAAATGAACTAGACTTAACAGTTATTTATAGAACATTACACCCCACAACAGCAGGATACACCTTTTTCTCAAATGCTCATGGATCATTCTCAAGGATAGACTATATGCTGGGTCACAAAGCATGTCTCAATAAATTTAAAAAGATTGAAATCATACAAAACACTTTCTCAGATCATAAAGGAGTGAAGTTGGAAAGCTATAATAGGTAGAGAGCCAGAAAATTTATAAATATATGGAGGCTCAACACACTTTTAAACAACCAGTGGGTCAAGGAAGAAATTACAAGAGAAATTAGTAAATATGTCGAGGCAAATGAAGATGAAAACACAACATATCAAAATTTATGGGATGCAGCAAAGGCAGTGCTAAGAGGGAAATTTATTGCCCTAAATGCCTATATCAAAAAAGAAGAAAGAGCAAAAATCTAGAAATTAACTGTTCACTTGGAAGAACTAGAGAAAGAACAGCAAACTAACCCCAAAGCAAGCAAAAGGAAAGAAGTAATGAAGAACAGAGCAGACATAAATGAAATTGAGAACATGAAAGCAATTCAAAAAATCAACAAAACCAGAAGTTGGTTCTATGAGAAAATCAATAAGATTGATGGACCCTTAGCAAGGTTGACAAAAAGAAGAAGAGAGAGGATGCAAATAAATAAAATCAGAAATGGAAGAGGAGACATAACCACTGACCCCAGAAAAATAAAGGAGGTAATGAGAGGATACTATGAACAACTTTATGCTAACAAATACAACAATGTATATGAAATGGACAACTTCCTAGAAAGGCATGAACAACCAACATTGATTCAAGGAGAAATAGACGACCTCAACAAACCAATCACAAGTAAAGAAATTGATTTAGTCATTAATAAACTCTCCAAAAAGAAAAACCCAGGACCAGATGGCTTCACATATGAATTCTACCAAACATTCAAGAAAGAATTAGTACCAATCCTGTGCAAACTCTTCAAAAAAAAAATTGAAGAGGCGGGAAAGCTACCTAACTTATTCTATGAAGCCAACATTGCCCTCATACCAAAGTCAGAAAAAGATACTACAAGAAAAGAAAATAACAGGCCAATCTTTCTAGTGAATTTAGATGCAAAAATCCTCAAAAAAAATTCTTGCAAATTGAATCTAACAACACATTAAAAGAATTATACACCATGACCAACTAGGATTCATCCCAGGTGTACAAGGACGTTTCAACATAAGAAAATTAATTAACATAATACACCATATCAGCAAATCAAAGCAGAAAAACCACATGATCATCTCAATTGATGCAGAAAAGGCATTTGACAAAATTCAACATCCTTTCTTGTTGAAAACACTCCAAAGGATAGGAATAGAGGGGAACTTCCTCAACATGATAAAGGGAATATATGAAAAACCCACAGCTAACATTATCCTCAATGGGGAAAAGCTGAAAACTTTCCCCCTACATTCAGGAACAAGACAAGGATGTCCACTTTCAACATTGTATTGGAAGTTCTAGCCAGAGAAATTAAACAAGAAAAAAAAAATGCAAGGCATCAAAATTGGAAAGGAAGAAATAAAACTCTCACTGTTTGCAGATGATATGATATTATATGCCAAAAACCCCAAAAATTCCACAACAAAACTACTAAAGCTAATAGATGAGTACAGCAAACTGGCAGGTTATATCAACACTCAAAAATCTGTAGTGTTTCTATGTACTAATAATGAACAATCTGAGGGGGAAATCAAGAAAAAAATTCATTTACAATTGCAAGCAAAATAATAAAATATTAAGGAATAAATTTAACTAAGGATGCAAAAGGCCTATACAAAGAAAACTATAAGAAATTGCTAGAAGAAATCACAGAAGACCTAAATAAATGGAAGGGCATACCGTGTTCATGGATTGGAAGACTAAATATAGTTAAGATGTCAATTCTACGTAAATTGATTTACAGATTAATGCAATACCAATTAAAATCCCAAAAACTTACTTTTCAGAAATAGAAAAACCAAAAACAAATTTAAGGGTCTAGTATCCAGAATATATAAAGAGATTGTTCAACTCAACAACAAAAAGACAAACAACCCTATTTAAAAATGGGCAAAAGACATAAACAGACTCTTCAGAAGAGGAAATACAAATGGCTAAAAGACTCATGAAAAGATGCTCAACTGCACTGGCTATTAGGGAAATGTAAATAAAAACCACAATGAGATATCCTCTCACATCCACTAGAATGGCCATCATCCAAAAGAAACAAACAAACAAACAGAAAACGACAAGTGCTGGAGAGGATGTGGAGAAAGAGGCACACTTATCCACTGTTGGTAGGAATGTCAAATGGTACAAGTGCTATGGAAGGCAATTTGGTGGTTCCTCAGGAAGCTAAGTATAGAATTTCCGTATGATACCATCACTAGATATCTATTCAGAGGACATGAGGGCAAGGATACAAATGGACATTTGAACACCAATGTTTATAGCAGCATCATTTACAATTGCCAAGAGATGGAAACAGCCCAAATGTCCATCAACCAGATGAGTGCCTAAACAAGCACTCATCTGTATGTACATACAATGGAATATTATGCAGCTGTAAGACAAAATAAAGTCATGAAGCATGTAACAACATGGATGGACCTTGAGAGCATTATGCTGAGTAAGATTAGCCAGAAACAAAGGGACAAACACTGTATGGTCTCACTGTTATGAACTAACATTAATGAATGAACTTGGAGAATTTCAGTTAAGAACAGAGGCCATCAGGAGATAGAAATAGAGTAGATTTTGGGTAATTGGAGCTGAAGTGGTACAGATTGTACAACAGGACTGATTGTAAAAATTCAGAAATGGATAGCACAGTACTACCTGATTGTAGCACAATTATGTTAGTACACTCAATGAAGCTGAACGTGAGAATGATAGAGGAAGGCTGGGGGCACAAATGAAACAGAACTAAAGGTAGGTGACTGATTTGAATAGTGAGTAAAAAAGTATTTGCAAAGTCCCCTTGGGGGAACAGTGAGAAAGGGGGAAAATTCAACTTCCCCATTTGGAGAATTCCTGATATTCTCACAAGCAGTGGGGACAACCAAATCAATAGGCTGAGCCCTCAATCTTGGGGTTTGTTCACATGAAGCTTATCCCCCAAAGGATAGACTAAGCCTACTTGAAATTAAGCCTATGAGGGATATGCCCAGAGGACCTGTTTTGTTGCTCAGATGTGGCCTATCTCCTTCTCAGCCAACATGGCAAGCAAACTCACCACCCTCCCCCTCTCTACATGGGACATGACTCCCAGGGGTGTAAACCTCCCTGGAAATGTGGGACAGAAATCCTAGAATGAGCTGAGACTCAGCATCAAAGGATTGAGAAAACCTACTTGACCAAAAGGGGGAAAGAGAGAAATGAGACAAAATAAAGTGTCAGCGGCTAAGAGATTTCAGAGTCGAGAGATTATCCTGGAGGTTATTCTTACGCATTTTAATAGAAATCCCCTTTTTAATTTAAGGTGTATTTGAGAGGCTAGAGGGAAGTGCCTGAAACTGTACAGCTGTGTTCAGTAGCCATTTTTCTTGAAGATAAATGTATAATGATACAGCTTTCACAATGTGACTACATGAGTGTGAAAACTTTTTGTCAGGTGCTCCTTTTATCTATGATATTGACAGATGAGTAAAAAATATGAATTACAAATAAATAAATAATAGGGGAACAAATGTAAAAATAAATTGAGTAGATTGAAATAACAGTGAATAATGAAAGGGAGTGTGGTAAGGGGTATAAAAAAATAGGGGGAACAAAGGTTAAAATATATTGCATAGATGGAAATACTAGTGGTCAATGAGAGGAAGGGGTAAGGGGTATGGTATGTGTGAGTTTTTTCTATTTTCTTTTTATTTCTTTTTCTGGGGTGATGCAAATGTTCTAAAAAATGATCATGATGATGAATACACAACCATGTGATGATATTGTGAGCCATTGATTATATACCATGCACAGAACGTTTGTATGTTAAGAATGTTCGTGTTTATATGTTGTTTTGGCTTGAGAATAAAATAAAATTAAAAATCCCTCACTGAACAAGTATATACAATGTGGGAACCTGAATTGGATCCTAGAACAGAAAAAGGACATTAGAGGAAAATGTGGTGAAATCTAAATGAAGTTTTTAGTTAATAGTATTGTATCCAATGTTCATTTCTTAGTTCTGATAATTGTACCAGGGTTATATGAAGTGATCACCTTAGGGATGCTGGGTGAAGGGTATATGAGACCTCTCTGTTCTATTTTTGCAACATGTCTGTAAGTCTATAATGATTGCAAAATAAAAAGTTAAACCAAAACAAAACAAAAGAATACATAAAGAAATTCTACAACTCAATAATAAAAAGACAAACCGAATTACAAAATGGACAAAAACTCCAATAGACACTTCTCCAAAGAGGATACACAAATGGCTAAAAAGCACACAAAAAGATCCTCAGTATCACTGGCTATTAGGAAATGCAAATCAAAACCCCAATGAGATACCATTCTACACGCACTAGAATAGCTACTATTAAAAAACAACAACAACAACAACAAAACAGAAAACTACCAGTGTTGGAGAGGATGTGGAGAAACAGGCATACACTAGCATTGCTGGTGGGAATATGAAGTGGTACAGTCACTACGGAAGACAATTTAGCAGTTCCTCAGAAAGCTAAGTATAGAACTTTCATATGACCCAACAATCCCACTACCCAGAAAAATTGAAATTTGGGACTTGAACATATAGTTGCACACATATGTTCATTGCAGCATTATTCACATTTGTCAAAATATGGAAGCAACCCAAGTGCCCAGCAATCAATGAATGGATAAAAAAAACTGTGGTAAATATACACAAAGCAATATTATCCAGCCATAAAAAGGAATGAAGTCCTGATGCATGTAACAACATGGAGGAACCTTGAGGAAATTATGCTGAATGAAATAAGCCAGACACAAAGGAGAAATATTGTGCATGGTAGTTTAGCAGTGGAATTCTCATCTGCCTTGCAGGAGACCTGGGTTCGATTCCCAGCCCACGCACTCCCCCCCACCAAAAAAAATCAACAAATGGTACTGTGATAATGGGATATTTACATGGAAAAAGAGTGAAATGTGACCCCCACTGCACAGCATACCAAAAAGGACAAATATTGTATGATCTCTGATATGAACTTAGAATAATAAGTAAATTTATAGAGATAGGATGTAGATTATCACTTACCAGAGGATAGATTGGGTTTGGAGAAAGTGGTATTAGTGTTTGATCTGTACACAATTTCTGTTTGGCTTGATTGTAAAGGTTGGAAATGGGTAGTGGTAATGATAGCACAATATTGTGAGTATAATTAACAACAGCAAATTATATTGGTGAATGTCATTAAAAGGGGAATCTTTAGGTCGTATATGTTATTAGAGTAAAAATTAAAAGATAGAACATAGGACTGAGTAACTTGGTGAACCCTATTACAGATGACTGACTACAGCTGATCACACTAGTATAAGACTGTTCTTTCATGAATTATAACAAATGTATGACACTAATACAAGGTGTTAATAATAGGATGGTATATGGGAAAATACACCTGTGTAAACTCGGGACAATAGTACTATTTTAATAATCTTTCATCAAGTGTAGTAAGGTAAATAGGGTTTTAAAAAGTACAGTTATAAAGGAGTGCCATCATCAGTTGTAACAAATGTTCCACACCAATGCAAGGTGTTGGTGGGATAGTGTAAGGGAGGGAATCCTGTACGTCATGCACGATTGCTCTGTGCAGTGGGGGTCACATTTCATTCTTCTCTAAAAATAAAACAAAACAAAAGCTCATACTCCCCATGAAACATACTGCCCAATGTTCTGGCTTTTCTGTTAAAAGCTCATGGATTAGCCAGAAACAAAAGGACAAATACTGTATAGCCTCACTAATATGAACTAACACTAATGAGTGAACTTGGAGAATTGTAGTTAAGAACACACGTTATCAGGAGATAGAGCTGGGATAGAAATTGGGCAATTGATGCTGAGGGAATCAGATTGTGCAACAGGACTGATTTGTAAAAAATTCAGAAACGGATAGCACAATACTGCCTGATTATAGCACAATAACATAAGTACACTGAATGAAGCTGAATGTGAGTATGATAGAGGGAGAAGGGCTGGGGGGCACGTATGAAACCAGAAGGAAAGACAGAGGATAAAGACTGACATGGTATGATGTAGAAAAGCTTAGAGTATATAATGGTGGTGATTAAATATACAAATTAAACAGTGTTTTTGCATGAGGGAGAACAAATGAATGCAGTATTGCAAGGTGTTGAAAATAGAGAGTACAATCAATGTAAGCTAGGATCTAGTGTCATCAGTAACACCATAATATGCCTCCACTGAATGCATCAAAGGCATTATGCCAAAACTGATTGTCAACAGATGGGGAGGATTGGAAAAGGGGTATGGATTCTGCGTGGAAGAAAAGGGATGTCTTCAGATAGAGTATGATAGTGAAGGCAACTCTATATAATTAGGCTGGATTGCATGATGTGTGAATAAAACTGTTTAAGAATGAACAGAGAGAAACAAATGCTAGAGAGAATGTGGAGAGAGATGTGCCTATTCACTGTCAGTAGATATTCTAGTTTGCTAGCCATCGGAATGTAATATCCCATGAACAGTTTGGCTTTTAAAAAGGGGAATTTAATAAGTTGCTAATTTACGGTTCTAAGGCTGTGGAAACATCTAAATTTAAGCAAAGCTATTGAAATGTCCAATCTAAGGCATCCAGAGAAAAATACATTGGTTCAAGAAGGCCGATGCATTCAGGGTTTCTCTCTTGGCTGGAAGGGCACATGGCAAAGTCTGCTAGCTTTCTCTTCCAGCTTCTTGTTTCATGAAGCTCCCCAGGGGCATTTTCCTTCATCTCCAAAGGTCTCAGGCTCTGCAGGTTCTCCTTGTGGCTCTCATCATTCTGTTGTCATTCTCTTCTCTCAGAATCTCCAGCTTTCTTCAAAATGTTTCCTCTTTTATAGGATTCCAGTAAACTAATCAAGACCCATCAAGTTCAGTACCCACAACTGATTGAGTAACATCTCTGTGGAAATAACCTAATCAAGTTTCCAATCTACAGTACTAAATAAGGATTAGAAGAAACCATTGTTCCCACAAGACTGATTAGTATTAAAATGTGGCTTTTCTAGGGTAAATAAATTCTTTCAAACCAGCACAGTAGGGAAATGAGAGCTCTAGCCCCTTGGATGGCAGTGTGGTGGTTCCACAGGAGGCTAGGGGTGGGGTTGCCATATAATTCTGAAACCCGGTTGCTCAGTATATTACTGGAGGAATTGAGTGTGGGGACATGAATTGGTGTTTCTGGTGGCCGTGTTCATGATCCACAATGATGGAGGTGGTTTAAAGGTACAACAACTGAGGAATGGAAGGGGGAACTATAGTGTATACATACAATGGACTACTGAGTGGCCACAATGAGGAATGAAGTTGTGAGGCAGGCATGCAACTAGATGAATGAACCTTAAGAGCTCTATGATGAATGAAATGTCAGGAACAAAAAGACAAATATTATCATGCCTCAATCATATGGACTAACTATAATATAAAAATTCAGTGAACTAAAGTCAAAAGCAGGGGTTATCAGGTTGGGGCTTATTATAAAGTGTCCTAGATTGTAAGCTCCTACAGCAGCCACATATATTCAGGAGGTGTAACTGTTAATTCTAAATTCTGAGGTATTTAGCTGTTTGTATGTAGCATGCTCTTTCCCAGAAACTTCAGGTATTTATGTGACACCTGAGACTCAATGTTAGAGCCCTGAAGCTATGAAAGTCAGCAGTACCCCATAAAGGAACTGTTTAAAAAGTTGAAAAAGTGATCAGACATCAAGTAGAGACATGAAATGAAGGTGATTTGGATAGAACTAAGCTATATCAGAAGACCAGGTAAAGGATGATATCATCCATGTTTTAAAACTTCAACTTCTGTGCAAGACTAAAAGGAGAGATGTTTATTTGGTGCAAAATTTATATTTTGGGTAGTGCATTTCCTAATTTAACTTATATGGTCACTTTAACACCATAAGTACCTGGAATCTTGAATAAGGCATGAGATTTTGTTGGTTTGTCCAGGTTAGTGTGATGCCCCAATAAATCCTAGAGTGATTTGGACAGTGAATAAAGAAGTATTTGCAAAGTCCCCTTGGGGGACTGGGGAGAAAGGAGGAAATATTCAACTTCTCCATCTGGGAATTCCTGATATTCTCTCAAGTAGTGGGGACAACCAGATCAATACGCTGATCCCTCAATCCTGGAGTTTGCCTCATGAAACTTATCCCTGCAAAGGATAGGCTAAGCCTATTTAAAATTAGGCCTAAGAGTTACCCCCAGAGAATCTCTTTTGTTGCTCAGATGTACCCCCCCCCCTCTAAGCTGACATGGCAAGTGAATTCACTGCCCTCCCCCTCAACGTGGGACACATAAATCTCCCTGGCCATGTGGGACAGAAATCCTGAGATGACTCAGGACCTGGCATCAAGGGATTGAGAAAACCTACTTGACCAAAATGGAGAAGAGAGAAATGAGAAAAAATAAAGTTTCTGTGGCCAAGAGATTTCAAACAGAATTGAGACATTATCCTGGAGGTTATTCTTACACATTATATAGATACCCCCTTTTTAGTTTATGGTGTGTTGGAGTGGCTGGAGAGAAGTACCTGAAACTGTTGAGCTGTGTTCCAATAGCCCTGTTTCTTGAAGATGATTGTATAATGATATAGCTTTCACAATGTGACTGTGTGATTGTGATAACCTTGTGTCAGATGCTCTTTTTTAACATGGGTATGGAAAGATGAGTAAAAAATATGGATAAAAAATAATAGGGGGAGCAAAGTTTAAACTAAATTGAGTAGACGGAAATACGAGTGATCAATTAGAGGGAGGGGTAAGGAGTATGGTATGTATGAGTTTTTTCTTTTTTCTTTTTCTGGAGTGATAAAAATGTTAAAAAAAAATGATCATGGCAATGAATATACAACTAAATGATGATATTGTGAGCCACTGATTGTATACCATGTAGGGAATGTTTTTATGTTAAGAATGTTTGTTTGTTTGTATATTGTTTTACTAATAAAAATATTTAAAAAAAAAAAAAAAAGCTAATGGGCCCAAGCACCTCTGTTCCACCTTCTCAGGAGTCAACATAGAGGAGCCAGCTCAGTCACTCTAGTGATTAGTTGTATTTTTCTGCATTTACAAAAAAACAACTAAATAAAAGAACTTTTCCTCCCAGGATTAGTAATTCATAGGCAAATACTAAGAAACCTGATAGGGAAGTAACCTCAGGATTTTAATATCCACATTAGCCACCACTTAGTTGTAACATTATTATTTAAGTGTTAGTTATAAACAGATGCTGCATATATATAGCATGTATTTGTATCAAGTAGAACATAAATATATAGTATAAATTTAATAAATATAATTATGCACATATACATTTATTGATAGTAATAATATATGTGCTATAATATTTAACACTTATGGAACATTAAGTTTGTGTCAGATGCCATTGTGCATTATATATATATATTACCTTAGTATTCACAACTACTTTACCAGATTAGTATTATTTTAATCCCCATATGTGGTTTATTAAAGATGAACACAAATTCTTAGAGCCTTCTCCAATCAGCAGGTGAGGTCAATATCCCCCTCCTTGAATGAAGGCAGGGTCTGTGACTGTTCTAGTCACTAGTTTGCAGGGGAAGTGCTGCAGCGCGATTTCTAGGTGCACACCTGAAGAGTGTCCCTTTCCTACTCTTGTACTTTCACTTTTGGAGCCCTGAGCCACCACTGAAGGAGACACCACATGGAGAAGCTCTGAGCCCATTCGGAGGGGAAGAGGGACACAGCAGAACCTTGCCCTCCAGTCGTCCCCATCAAAGTACCAGCCAATGAAGCCATTTTTCTTGGAGCCTTCAGACTAGGGCAGCTGGTAGATAAATGCTGCAAAATGTCCCAGTTAATGCTGCGTGGAAGCAGAAGAATTGTCCAGCAGTGTCTTGCCCAAACTTTTCACCCACAAAATCATGGAAGTTTATAAATGGTTGTTGTTTTAAACTATTAAATGTTGGTATAGCTTGTTACACAGCAACAGATAACTGGAACGTCATCTTATAGATTGTGCGGGTTTGAAAGGATGCATGTACCCTAGAAAAGCCATGTTTTAATCAAAAGCCTGTTTCATAAAGGTAGAATAATCCCTATTCTGTAATCAGATCATCTCTGTAATCAGATCATCTCCCTGGAGATGTGATTTAATCAAGTGTGGTTGTTAAACTGGATTAGGTGACAACATGTCTCCACCCATTTGGGTGGGTCTTGATAAGTTTCTGGAGTCCTATAAAAGAAGAAACATTTTGGAGAATGAAGGAGATTCAGAGAGAGCAAGAGAATGCTGTAGCACCATGAAACAGAGAGTCCATCAGCCAGCGTTTTGGAGATGAAGAAGAAAAATTCCTCCCGGGGAGCTTCATGAAACAGGAAGCCAGGAGAGAAAGCTAGCAGATGATGCTGTGCTTGCCATGTGCCCTTCCAGGTGAGGGAGAAAAACCCTGACTGTGTTCACCATGTGCCTTCTCACTTGAGAAAGAAACCCTGAACTTCATTGGCCTTCTTAAACCAAGGTATCTTTCCCTAGATACCTTTAATTAGACATTTCTATAGACTTGCTTTAATTGGGACATTATCTTGGCCTTTGAACTGTAAACTAGCAACTTATTAAATTCCCCTTTTTAAAAGTTATTCCATTTCTGGTATATTGCATTCAGACAGCTAGCAAACTAGAACATAGATGAAGAAGCAAAATCATAGTAGGCAAGGTAAGTCGTTCTGTGTCATACCATGCAATCAATTGGGTAACCAAGATTCCACCTCAGGCACCCTGCCTCAAAGCCTTAGTCAGTTCATAGAAGTATTTTTAAGTTATAGTTCGCTTTAGTAGATAGGGCATCTATAATGTCTCAGTTCTCCTCAGCATCTTTTTATATTCTGTTCAAAAAAAATTTTTTTTTTAATTAGAGTAGTTGTAGGTATACAGGAAAATCATGGAAAAAATACAGGATTCCCATATACCATTCCCATTACTAACACTTTACATTATTGTGCTTCCTTTTTATAATTGATGAAAGATTATAATTGTACTATTAACTATAGTCTATATTTTACATTAGGGTATATTTTTACCCATATATCACCCTTTCATAACATTTTACATTAGTGTGATACATTTATTATAATTCATAAAAGAATATTTTTATAATTATACTATTATCTATAGTCCATCATTTACAGTAGGATTCACAGTTTTGTGCAGTCCTATATTGTATCATTTAATTTTTATTCTGGGAATATATATATGACCTAAAATTTATCCCCTTTAACTACATTCATATGTAGAACTCAGTGCTGTTAATTACACTCACAATCTAATTCTTATCTAATGAAGAATTTGTTCCAAAAAATATATATTCTCACCATTCACAGTTATCTATTTGTGCTTATTTTGACATCCTTCTGGATTTTGAAATGTGATGAATCCCTCCAACAGATATAAGCTTTGTCTGTGTTTATTTTAAGACAGCAGGATAGAGATCACCACTCTTCTTCTCCCTTTAGCATAGATCGTATCAGCAATGCTGCTTAATGAAAAATGAGCATGTTAATTCTGGGATTTGGGGAGTTGATTTCTATAGAATTAAAGGTAGCTTAGCAATTTTTCCAAAGAGACAGAGACCCTGAGATCTTGGCAGTTTCCCTGATAAGCTATCATCTGATCTATTTTATATTAGAATGTATTGTTTACTCAAAACGGGGGTAAGGGTGGGGCAAGGAGGAGATTCAGATACCAGATGGTGACAGGCAAAGAGAGCTGTACCTGCAGCCATTCTGGAGCCATAAATGTCAGGGGTCAAGGGCCCAGAGGTACTGATGAAATCAAGGGACTTGGGCTAATGAAACACTTCAGCAATATGCACCGGGGTGCAGAAACTATTATTTCCAAGATATAACAAATAGCATCGAGGAAAGCAGCTTCTCTTTGCAAGTGTTATCCTCTAGCTGTTGAAGGACATTTTCACAATAAATAGGGCTAACTAACAAAAGCCTGGACTTATTCTCTTTTATGTCACTTCCAAAATATTTTTATTCTAGCCTGCCAGAGACTAATTACAGTGAGACTACGGCACAAGCAATAGGCACACAGTCATCAACGTCATTCCCTAGAATCTAAATCATAAAGTTAGCCAGCAAGTACAAAACATTGCTAAATACACTAATTTAATGGATGTTTAAGTTTGGCTTTCTGAGTTACACTTCAGAAATATCTAGCACAAAAAGATAAAACTAGAATTCTGAGAATTTAGAGATCAACCAACCCAGTGGTTCTTTTTTTGGGGGGGGAGGGGGGCGTGGTGCATGGTCCGGGAATTGAATGCAGGTCTCTTGCGTGGAAGGCAAGTATTCTACCACTGAACCACCTGTGCACCCCTAATGGTTCTTAAATGGTGTTTTGTATCATTCCCTCAACTGGCTTCCAATAAAAATAAAACCACAACATAAAACAACACCTAATGTTTCTTGAGCTTTTCTATATACCAGGTGCTGTTCTATGGATGTCAATACATTGACTAGGATGTTTGATCTTCACACTGTATGAGGTAGGTATTATTATTGTTCCCATTTTACAGATGAGAAAACGGAGGCTGAGAATGATTAAGTACCTTGTCTAAAGTCACAGAGGTAGGAAGTAAAAGAAGTCTAGAATTAAGCCTAGGTGGACTGACTCCAGCGCTATCCTGCCTCCCCAAGTTAGAAATAAGAATAGCTCTACTTTTATCCATGTGAGAAATTCATAAGATCAATTTTTAAAAACTGTTGTAAAATCACTGGCTAAATCCAATGCTTACTTAGATGAGTGAAGCAATAGAAATCCCCAGCAGTTCCCAATTTTTCCCTCAAAAGATAGGGGCTGGGCTGATTTTGACCAGCACTCCTTCCTGGAGCAAACTAATGTTTCTTCCAGTATCTTCTACTACTCACAAGTGACCATAAATTGGGTTGAATCATTTTCTTTTTTTTCTTCCATTTGCTCTCTCTCTACATACAAAAACATACCATTGGTAGAGAAAAGTAGTTTTGTTTTTATCTCTTCTCACTTCTAAAAAGGAAAAGACACTGCGAGAATGACACTGTCTGGAATATAAGAATGTGGTGTTACTATCAGGAGTCTGGGGACAGGAGGAACTGGGCTCACATAAATCTTGAGGGAAACAGCACGAACTGCAGGATATGAGTAGATGCGGCCGGGGTTTTTCCCTGTAATGGAGACTGTGGTGTCTCAGTGAGGACAGGTCAGCGCATGGACAATGTTTAGGGTGGGTGCAGAGTAATGGGTCAGAATTTGGGTTCTGGAATTAGAAAGGGATGAATTTGTACTCCAGATTTCCAAAATCTTTATGACTTTGGGCAAGTTACTTAATCTCCATAAATCTCAGCTTTGTTTTGTTTTTACATTTGTAAAATGAGATTTAAAGTAACTTCAAATGTATGGAGTTATTTTAAGGTTTAAAAACAACTACCTGCAGTATTTACTCCTGCAGTCCAATATAAGAGTATTAAATCATTTCTTTTAATGAACAATTTGCCATTAACAGAAGCAAACTGAAAAGAAATCTTAAAAAGCCAATCAAAACGCAACATTGCTATTAAATTCCTGCTGGAAATAGTTGTCTGCTTAAGACTCTGTGCTTGAGACTTACTTTCTCTTTCTTTTTTAAAAAAAAGGAAATTTTTAAAAGGTGTTGAGGACATACTGGCACCAACTTGAGACTTTCTCTTTTTCTTAATCACAAGGATTAAAATAGAATTAAATAGTAATAATTTTTTTTTCAGTAAAGCCAATCATATCTCTTTAATTGCTCCTTCCAAACTTATGAAGACATTCCTGCACAGGTTCCAAGGAATAAATTATTATAAGGGAATAAAACACCTCTTAGTCTTCTTCAAAACAAGAGAGCAAACAGGTGTCTAGGAATTTGAGAGGAGAAAAAATATAAATATTATATTGTAATAATCAATGACTACACTACCTCATGCTACCTGTAAACCCAACCCATAACAGGTTGTTCAAGTCTCAAACCCTGGGTGGCTGGGCAGAGCTGAGCTAAACCTTGGGTTTTGAACAGTTCTTTTGTGCAATGACAACGCACAGTTAAAAGAATTAGGTCTGCCCCAACCAAGACCATTCTAGCCAATCCTAAAGAACACCTAGGGCAATTTATAAGATTCCACAAGCGTTCCAGGCACTAGAGTAACTTGCCGGGAACCTGCAATCTCCAGATGGGTCCAGTTAAGACCTGAAACCTAGCCCAGCCTCTCCAGAACATCAGATAGTTCCATCTCCCTACCCTATATTAGTGACAAACCCTTTCAATATCAAAAATTTAGAATTGCCATACCCAAACAACCCCAATGAGAGGTATGGAAAGATCAAAGGTGGTGGTGGAATTATACATAGAAGATGGGACTTAACAAATGAATATGAATGCTAAATCATTAAATTGATACTTCTTTTAGTCTCCAGTATTTTTGAGCAGCTAGAAGTGAAAACCTAAAATTGCGATATTGTAACCCATGTCAAAGTCTGAAATATGTTCTACAACTAATTGTGGCACTGTGCTTGGAAATTTATAGCTTTTTTGTATATATGTTACTGTTCACAAAAAAAGAAGGAAAAAAATCAATTGTGATGATAAAAAAATATTTAAGCCCTCTAGCCTCCTATATTCTGGAGCAGCTAGAAGGAAAAATATGAGAGGATCATATGGTAACCCATGACAAACTCTGGGATCTGTCCTGTAACTACTTGTTGAAGAGTGCTTTGGAAATACTGCTTTTTTATTTCTTTGCGTTGTATATATACGATACAATAAAAAAAAGATTTAGGTAGTAAAAAAAAAGGTTACTACCAGACTTGATCCAAACAAGTGCCAAACCTCCAGACCTTGATTTGACCAGGTGATTAATGACCAGAAGCCACCACAAGGACAGAGGAGGTTCTTGGCCAAGACAGTGAAATACCCATGTATACGTATACTCAGGAAGTGAAATAACCATGGGAGGACTTCCTGCCAGGATATATAAACTATGTGAGGTATGCGCTGAAGTTTATTCACCAGGCTATAGAAGATAGAAATTCCACACTTTCGTTCTGTAAACTTTGGTCTTGGTAGAACATATATTCAGAATATGGTACCAAGTGTGCACATCGGCGAAAAAGAAAAATAACACAGCTGTTGAGAAAATGAATGTGGAATCCACTTTATCAGCATTTTTAAACATAGCTTTTAAAATAATATCTACATATAGCCTTTCCGTGCCAAAGTGGAGACAGATGTGCTTTAATATAATATGCTGATGTAGTCTATTTCCTGATGACCCTTAGACTCCTAGAGTGGGCTTCTATTTTCTCTTTTTGAAACAGATGTGGGTAAATGCCTCTCCCAAAACCAAAACTTTTGATTTACAGGGAACTCAACCAGCTTTTTCTTCCTTCTCTCAAACTGACATCAGCCAGATCCCATTCTTTGTCAGTAGCTATAACTACAGGCCATAATCAGAAAATAAAGTAGAAATACTATGATAATACAGGTTCAATGCTTTTAATTCCAAACATTCAAAATGCACTAACCTAAACAGAGTGCCAGAGCCATCTCGAGAAAAGAGTAATTTTCCTCTTTATCCCTCCCAAACTGGGTATTCAATAAATGCAATTTTACACAAATGAGTATGATAAATGCGTTAACCAAATGTCGCCCCATAGAAAGCTTATTAAGGCATTAATCGATAAGAATAACTTGAAGATGGCATATTATAACTTCAGCATAAGCACTTTTGGCCTCTATAGGATACCTAAATGGCAGTATGTCTCCAAATTACTTTCTTAAGTGCTTGAAAATACTTTGGCTCTCTTCAATAAGCAATCATTTTCCCTTGGAACCTTGTTTAAATTCTTGTTAAAAGGCCTTTATTTTCTCCCAAACAACTTCTGCAAAAAAAAGTCAACTTCATAACCCCTGCACAAATATCACAAATTCTAATTACTCGATTATAAATCAAGGCAATTTTACTATAATGTCTTTATGATGCTTTCTTAGAAAATTATTAATAAATCAAATCCTTTTTGTAAATGCATCAGAAAGCTTGTTAAAAGGAACCTTTGATCAATCCAAGAATTTGTGACAACTCAGATAATCATCTCCTAATGGCTTGTTTTGTAAGTTTAGATCTTTAGTAATGGATTTTTTTTTAAAGTGCACACCTATAATTTTGGCTTATCAAGATATCATACATCTCCTTTTTTCCTTTTAAAGTAAACTTTATAAACAGCTAAATACTTTGAAAACCTTAACTATTAGGACCTTACAAAAAAGTAATCATGAAAAATTCAGTTTTTAAAATGAAAATTTCAAAAAACGCAAGAAAATTGTTTTGTTTTATACTGTTAAATTGTGATTCCATAAAAAAAAAGTATAGGTACCTAAAAGTTAATTTTATTCCTTTTTAAAAAATTACTGAATCAGGAGTGCCACAAATCCTGGCTCTTTATTTTTATTCTACTACTGATGTATTAATTCCACCAATGTTTTAGCATTTGTTAAAAACTAAAAATCAATTCAAAAGTCAAAAGAGAGTAAAATATCTGCTAAAAAGGCAATACGATAGGAAGAAGCGATTATCTTACAGGTAAAGACCAAGTCCATGGCATTTTGAGCTGTAATAATAATCAGTGACTTTTAAATTGGACTGGATATCCAGGAACCCCAGAGTCCTTACAAGCTCTGAGTGGTTTCTGACAACCCTACACAGGCCCCTTCTAACATGCAAGACACTAGTACAACCTGGGAAGTTGGAGGAGGCAACACAAGGAATGAGCTCATTTTTTTAAATTAATATTTTTATTACATACAACAAACAGACATACAAACATTCTTGACATACAAACATTCCTGGCATGGTTACAATCAATGACTCACAATATCATCACATAGTTGTATTCTCATCACCATGATAATTTTCTTGAACATTTGCATCTCTCCGGCAAAAGAAATAAAAAAGAAAAAAGGAAAAACTCATACATGCTATAGCCCTTGCCCCTCCCTCTCACTGAACAATCTACTCAATTTATTTTAAACTTTGTCCAATTTTTTGTTTATTTTTTTAATCCATATTTTTTACTCATCTGTCCATACTGTAGATAAAAGGAGCATCAGACACAAGGTTTGAATGAGCTCATTTTATATTTCATTCTGGCTCTTTTCTTTCCAGAAGGTCTTTTATAAATGAATGCTTCCTAGTAGTATTTGAATAGACTTCATGTATTACTTGTTTGGTTTTGTTTTTTTTTTACAACACTTTTAAAAAGGAAAGGAAGAAGGACAGAAAGAAAAAGAGAGAGCAAAAATGAGAAAGAAAATCTAAAAACCCTTTGGGCGAGAATAGCAATGTGGAGTTTAAAAAATCAAGGACTGAACATTTCTGATGAGAATGAAAGTGACTCAGAGGAAAATTTGACACAGAAGGAACTTTATTACAGTAACTGCAAGACTTAACTGTCAGGTGAAGAAAGGGAACTAACTAACGTGTACATATAATGTTAGGTCATATACACATTTAATTCCAAAAATCCAACATATATTTAGTTAATTCTGCATAATAATGTTACCATACTCAAGAATCTTAAATTCCATCAAAGGGAAAATGCCAGGTCATCATACTCTCATATGCAAGGGATTTGAGGAATTTATTAAGCTGAATGTTAAGACAAAACTGAGAGTGTGATTGAATCACCTCCAACGTAAACACTGAATGTTCTTCATAGATATAATGTCAATTGATCAATACTGAATTTAAAAGTAATAGAATCAGTAAATAAGTAAAATATTGGAGACGTTAATGAAAAGCTGCTGTTCGTGACTTTGTGTATAGTGTATTTTACTATTTATACTATTGTCCGTTTTGAAAAAAGAGAACTGTAATTTATATCCTTTTCAACTTTATTGTATTTAATTGGTACAGATTTTTTGAGTGTTTTAGAATATAAACTGTTTAATTCAGATTTGAAAAAAATACAAGTAATAGAAAAGAAGTTAGAAGACAGCAGAGCACAGAAAACATTTTTAATATCAATACTATATGCTTAGACATACAAGGACTGTGATTTTGCAAAGTTTTTAGTGGCTATTTGGATAAATGTGAAAAAAAATTATCTGTAGTTTAATAAAATAGTCTGGTTGAAAATCCATGGAATTGGGACGGACAGAGAACAGGGAAGGAAACTATAGTAGATGGTGGCTTTAAACCACAAGGGATGGAAAGAAATGGGACCGACTACATAGAGAGTGCAGTTCTCATAAGGCTGTATGAATGGACACATTATTCACAGCCCATCACTTGGCATCAGAAAGTCCTAAATTATGTGAAGAGCAATTCTGAGCCAGTGAGGACTAAAATAAATTCAAAGCAAATCTGTACCCAGTGATTATGTTAAGTCTTATATTGGTGAGCACTGCCTAAGAAATACCAGCTTTTATGTTAGAAAATAGGAGTTGCAGAAAATACCACACCATAAGTGATTACAGGTATGAATGAGTGGTGACATTTTTTAAAATGCTTCTGCACAATGTTCAGTATTTTTTAATCTGTCTTTAAAAATAAATAGAAGTTTGAGAATTTGAAGAAAAATTGCAACAATAACAAAAAATGCCCAGTTCCTGAAATCTAAAAAAGGATGTCATTGGAAAAAAATGGTTGACAGTATAAAGACATCAATTTTTAAAGAATTATCTTTTTATTTAATATGGAAAATATGAATGTCTTTAACCTAAAAATTTGTAATTAAAGGATATAGTGTGGCTCACACATTTTTTAAAATATTTTATTGAGATATCTTTACACATCATACAGTCATCCAAAGTATACAAACAATGCCACACAATATTATCACATAGTTGTGTATTTATAATCATCATAATTTTTAGAGCATTTGCATCACTCCAGAGAAAGAAATAAAAAGAAAAAACGCATACATCCCATATGCCTTACCTCTCCCTCCCTCTCATTGACCACTAGTATTTCCATCTACCCATTTTTTCACCCCTTATTCCCCCATTATTTATTTGTTTTTTGTCCTAATTTTTATTTATTCATCTGTCCATACCCTGGATAAAGGGAGCATCAGCCACAAGGTTTTCACAATCACACAGTCACATGGTAAAAGCTTTATCATTATACAATCGTCTTCAAGAATCAAAGCTACTGAAATAGTTCAACAGTTTCAGTTACTTCTCTCTAGTCACTCCAAAACACCAGAAACTAAAAAGATATATAATGCATAAGAATAACCTCCAGGATAACCTCTCTACTCTGTTTGAAATCTCTCAGCCTCTGAAACTTCATTTTGTCTCATAACTCTCTTCCCTCTTTTGATCAAGAAGGCTTTCTCAATCCCATGATTCTGGGTCCCAGCTCATCTCTGGGACTCATGTCCCACATTGCCAGAGAGATTTACACCCCCTGGGAGTCATGTCCCACATAGGGAGGAGGGCAGTGAGTTCACTTGCCAAGTTGGCTTAGAGAGAGAGAGAGGCCACATCTGAACAACAAAAGAGGTTCTCTGGGAGTGACTCTTAGACATAATTGTAAGTAGGCTTAGCTTCTCCTTTGCAGGAATAAGTTTCATAGGGGCAAACCCCAAGATTAAAGGTTCAGACTATTGAATTGGCTATCTCTACTGCTTACAAGAATATCAGGAATTCCCCAGATGGAGAATTTTAAATATTTCCTCCTTTCTCCCCAGTCTTTACAAATCCTTTTTCATTCTCTGCCCAAATTACTCTGGGATGTATCAGGATATCACACTAACCTGAACAAACCAACAAGATCTCACGCCCTCACGCCCTATTCAAGATTCCATGTACTTAAGGTGCTCAAATAAACCGACTGTACGAGTTAAATTAGATAATATGCTACCAAAAATATAAATTTTGCATGAAATAAATATCCCTTCCTTTGTTCTCACACAAAAGTTGAAGTTTTAAAATATAGACTTTATCACCCTTTACCCTGTACTCTGATTTTCCTTAGTCCTATCCAGATCAGCTTCATTCATATCTCCAGTTAGTTTGATCACTTTTCAACTTTTTAACAATTGCTGTATGGGGCAATGCTAATTTTCATAGCTTCAGAGCTCTAACTCTGAGTCTCAGGTATCACACAAATACCCAAAGTTCCAGGGAATGAAGATTATATACAAACAGCTCAGCATCTCAGAATTTTAGAAAAAACAGTTACAACTCTGAAACGAGTGACTGCTCTAAGAGTTTACAATCTAGGAACCTTTACAATAGGCCCCAACCTGATAACCTATGCTCTCGACTTCAATTCTCCAAGTTTACATATTATAGTTAGTCTATCTGAGTAAGGCATAATAATATTTGTCTTTTTGTTTCTTACATTTCATTCAAAATACTGTTCTCATTCACCTAGTTGCATGCCTCACAACTTCATTCCTTCTTGCAGCTGCTCAGTAGTCTATTGTATCTATACACCACAGTTCTGCCTTCCATTCCTCAGCTGATGTACCTTTAGGCCATCTCTATCTATTGCAATTTGCGAACACTACTGCTATAAACACCAGTATGCAAGTGTCCATTGTGTCCCTATTCTCAGTTCCTGCAAGTATATACCTAGCAATGGGGTTGCAAGATCATATGGCAACCCTACCTCTAGCCTCTTGTAGAAACACCACACTGCCCTCCAGAGGGGCTGCACCTCTCAGCTTCCCAACCAACAGTGAATAGGTACATCTCTTCCTCCATACTTCTCCAGTGCTTGTATCACACATTTTTAAAAAAGCATAAGAAAAATGGAAACCATAACCTTCAAACTTTCATCTTAAAAGCAATCCTTAAATAAAAGCAATTACTTTGAGGAAAAGTAATTTTAAAATCCCAAACATTTAGTTCCAATGAATTGTTCCAGATAAAATTGCATAGCTGTCCTTAACAAAAATTATAAAAAATAGTTGATTTAGTAAATAACACAGAACTATATGGGGGAGGACATTAATAAAGCATCTGATGTAGAATTTAATAAAATATTATCTGAAGCAAATTTAAATTAGCTTGGAAATAAACAGTGTCAAATAAATTAAAAATTGGCTAAACTATTTTAAACAAAGGAAACTGATAAATGGCCTAGTATCCAATCCAAACGAGATATTTGGCAGAAGGTCTAGTCTCTCTGGTCTCAATAAAAATATTGTTAATTATTGACTTGGAATAGAGAATGAGCATTAGGTAACTGATATTAGTAGAAGTTCTGTCCTAGACAGGCAAACATTGTGCTCAAATGCACAAAGATCTGAAGGGAATGGATCCCAAAGCCAGGAAATTATAAGCTAGAGTCAGCTTAGAAAAATGCAAGCTACTATATCATGAGAAAAATAATTTTGAAACTAATTCAATTCCATGGGAAAGCATGGCAATTAGTAATTGCCAAAGAGACTCTACAGGGAATAATAGACATAATATTAAGTAATCACTTGAAGAAATGATAGGAAATAAAGGCAGGCCAAAGTCCTCAGAGCTGCATTTCCATTTCCTGCCCATGGCAGTCTGCCAAAAGTAGATGTTAATGATTAGCTGCGGTGTGATTAATAGGCCTCACCTGACGACACAGCCTGACCGCTTCCATCACAGAAAGTAGGCAGAGAAATGGTAAAAAAAGAACCATGGTAGAACACTATGGTTGTTGAACCCTGCCTCACACCAACACCTTATGTTTTGTTTGTTTGTTTTGAGGTTGAGTGAAAAAAAAAAAAGAAAAGAAAAGAAGTCTATTATTACTGATTCAGTGAATTCAGTAAGACGTGGTTGATGGAGCACTAGACTGAGAGTTAGCAAACCTGCCACTGACAACCTCTGGCTCCTCCCCTGTGCAATGAAAAGGTTGCTCTATAACAGTCCTAATGTCCCTTCTAGCACTAGATTCCACATGATGGTTTTCTGGTTCCTTGGGCAAGAAGCTGTATTTAGAACATATAGTCTATAGTAAGCATGTGACGTTTATAACTCTTTGGTAGATAAGATTAAATAAATAAATGGATTCAAGGGAAAATTTTTAAAATTCTTCTGGTTCTTAATATATATTGGATATTTCCAATTGCTAGGCGATGTGCTAAGTACTTTACATAGATTATCTCATTTCATGGCTAGAACAGTTCTTTGTCATAGATATGATTATTATGAGTTCTTTACAGACCACCATACTGAATCTCAGAAAGGTTAAATAACTTGTCCAAGGTTGCACAAGTAAGCTGTAACATTCCCAGGCAAAGTCTTCACCAGTCTAAAGCAAACTGAGACAATAAGGACAACGGCAATCAATAAATACTTATTGAATAAATAAATTGACAACTGGCACACACCCACATGCACATTGTCCTTTGGATGAGAGCCCAACGGGAAAAAGAACATACCATCTATTGAGCGCTGCTAACTGCCAGGTGCAGCTTACAAATACCCCCATTTAATCCTCACAATAATACTCTAAGATATTGCTGTGGTTATGCTCGTTTTACAAGTGAACAAACAGAAGCCAGCCTCTCACTGTTGTCTCCCCTCCTGAGCAGCTACCCCCAAGAATGTGGCATTTGAGACTGTGCCTTAGCATCCTTAGGCTATTCTGAATTTTCCTTTGCACTGGAGGAGGCAAGGGTGAGAAGCTTTAAAGAGAAATCAGTTGAGGTTGTCCTGGGGAAGATGAGGCCACGGGTCTGAGGCAGGTCAGAAAGAGAGCTGGGAGAGGTCTAAGGCTGCTGGAGGACAGACTGTAGAGAGAAAATCCCAAGCCACCACAACAGGGTAGCCATTGACCATGGCCATCTACAGATGAGGGGGTATTGCCTGCATGCTTATAGCTGAGCAGGAGGAAAGGGTGGGAAAAAGAACCTTAGGATAAAAATTCAAGAAAGAGGCAATCTGGAGGAGAATGGTCCCTGAAAGTATATGAAATAGAAGTATAGCACAATTTCTTACTGAAAGTCTTATTCCTAAGAATGTTGTTAGATCATAAAGCCATGAAGAGTTATAACTGGATTATCTGACTGATTCTTATATGCTAATTGAAAATGTTCATATAAGCAGAATGGGATAGCATTTTATTCTACAATGAACCAGCCCACTGGAATTAAAAAAAAAAAAAAAACTTCTCTTAATTATCTATTTGTACTCATCACATTTTTTGCCCTCATTTTGTCTGGCTGCAAGCCATGATGTTTGCTACCTCCCTCACTATCGTCATTTTTTTTTTTTTTTATATGCTGTATGGCCGGGGTCACATTTCATTCTTTTTCCATGTGAGTATCCTGTTATTGCAGCATCCATTTGCTGGATTTTTGTCTGTTTGCTTTTTCTTTCTTTCTTTGCTTGTTTGTTTGTTTTGGGGAAGTGCATGGGCCAGGAATCGAACCCGGGTCTCCCGCATGGCAGGCGAGAATTCTACCACTGAACTACCCTTGCACCCCCCACTATCCATTTTTATAGCATGTATTGCAAAGTAACGTACTATAGACTGATGAAAATCTAGTACAACCCAAGGTCAATGGAAGATTCCCCAGTCCTTTGAAGATCCAGGAAAATTTTATTCAAATTTCCAGATTCCATGGCCGAGAGCAGTCCAAATTCCAGCGCTCTTAAAGACGTCCACAAACCCCTGATCATCCTAATTCTGTGATTGCCTCCTGGCCTCCTGCTGCAAGGCTGACTATGCCCTGTGCTACATTTCATGAAACCCATTACCTCACCCACTCCCAACAGGGATTCCTGAGCATTACCCTCTAATCTAAGGGTGTCAAGGGAGATGGAAAGGGACTTACACTTCGAAAATTCAAATAACTAAAATGGGAAAGTCGGCATCACAGTTCTGAAGTATTCTTCAGCCACTCACCTGCAGTCTGTCATAGGCCCTTTCCCACAGTCCCAGGCAGCTTCTCGCTGTCCTATTCGCTCCTTCCTTGCCTTGTCTGAAGCCATTTCTTTCTGGCTTTATGCAGAGCCGTCTTGCCTTCTTTTATGAAGCATTGGCCCCAGCCTGCTTCACAGCCTTTGCCTCTCATCTTCTGCACACACTTGTTATTATCAATATTATGGCACCTTTTCCCAATAAAGAAAGTTCCTCTCAAAGAGAGATTCTGGTGCCAGCCATCGAGACAATGAAATTTTGTTTCCCTCATTAGAGGTGGGGGTGGGGGTGGGAAATGAGCATAGAAAATATTAGAAAAGGAAGGGCAGGGGACATTGATTGTAGGGATTTGCGACCCTCTTGTTTGTCATCCTTAAGTGAGCTAGAGTGTGGCTTACACACTCAAAGAGCCCAAGGAATTAGAGCTGATATCAACTTTTAAAAGAGACTTACACCCTTGAGTTTATCTCTAATGCAGACCTTTTTTCAAGTAAAAGACAAGAGTCTCAGGTCCTTTTCTCTGCCTATCCTAGTTCCTAGTTCTCTATACTATTCTACAGAAGCTATTGCTCTTCTAATAGTGCAAATCCAGTGCTGTACTTGCACATAGACGAATAATGTGGAAAGTACCAGGCGTTATGGAAAGGGTTAATCAGGAACTGCGAAAGTGGTAAATAGCCATTGAAAAAAACATATAAAAAATGAGAGCACAAGAGAGAAAAGCTGGGGCACAAAACGCCTCAACAGAAGATAATGTCCTCAAAACAATAGCGTCCAGGCTTCAAATAGCAGTGTACTGCCTTCTAATTTCATTTTGATTTGTGCAGAATTCCTTCTTTTCCAATGCCAAAATTTGAATGAAACATGCAATAAAAATTACTGCCTGAAACATGATGATAGCATTTAATCCTCTGGCAACACATTAGAAAGGCTTTCAGCTTTATACCCAGGACTGCCACACACTGCAGCTTTGCTCATAAAATTATTTATTCATGCCTTGGCTTATTTTTTTTATAAGCTTTCCTTTTTATAAGTTTTCTATTGGCTGATAATGAGCTGGAGCACTTATGTTCTCAGCCTGACAGATTCCACATTTATGAGGCTACAAGTTCGATGCCTGGCACACAGCGGCCGCCTGCAGGGAGTGCTGCCTGGCTGAGTGGGTTTCAGCATCAGGGTGTTACAGGAACCATGGCAGGTTGGGATGCCACTGTGACAAGAAGGATGATGGGTGGAGAGGCATGGAGAGCAAGGTTGCAAGGTGAAAAGGGAGAAAGAAGATGGGGAGCACTCGAGAATTCTCGCAGCCATGCCCAAATATCTAGCGCAGTGTGTGCAGAAAGAGAGAGGAAGACTCAAAGGGCACAGGATAAATTTCTCTGTAAATCAAGTGTCAGTGATCATTAATTAGCGATCAGGATTGGCTGGCCTTTTGTTAACACGAAAAAAGTGGGGAGAGGATACTTGATTTGCTGAGCAAATTGAAAGTAGAAACAAGATTACAAAGAAATATATATGTACTTAAGAGACCAAACTGATTTGAAGCACATGAATATATATTTATTTACATGCAATTTGTCTCTAGTGAACGGTAAGGCTACAGTGGGGACAGAAGCTTATTACAGATCATTCTTATCCACTAGCTAAAGAAGAACCACTAGTAAATGGTATTTGATTAAGTTAATCCTTCCTTGACCTTTCTGATTTGGCCAATTTCTGCTATCATGAATTCTCATACTATGTAACCTCTCCTTCTCAGCACTTGTCAGTTAAAAATGTGTGTGTGTGTGTATACTCCATGAGGGCTCCATAGGGGATTGTGTCCTTTTTCCCTTCAGGGCCTGGTATTTCCTACTGAAAACTACTAAAAGTGCAACAAAGTTAAATATCTTAAAATACTTTTATTCAGACTTTCTGCTAAATATTGGTTATAATGAAATGACAACAAGCAGTGCAGCAAATCACCAAGAAAATTTTCATGACTTACTGAAAGGAAAAAAATATTGTTCTGATAAAGTATTGACAATCATGGACCATGTTATGATCCCTTTGCTTTCATTTATGTTAAAATAATAAAAGAATAGTAAAGCTCAAACAATCCTAACAATATGATTATGTAAATGTAAATACTCTAAAGTGTTATCCATGCTAAGTTTCCATCAGAATTAGACGTCTTAAACAACTTGATCTTTATTGCCAGAGAAAATATATTGCTTTGCTCTTTCTTGATCTTTCTGTGCAAAAAGATCACTTTCCACCATCTAATACCTCCATTCTCTTAGCTCATTTTGCTTCACACCTACTGGCTTTCCTTTGACCAGTCCAAGCCTGGTCCCACCTCTAGGTGGTAATAATTGCCATCGCTGCTGCCTGTTATGCTGTTTCCCAAACTTTTGCAGAGCTTGCTTCTTCTCTTCTTTTTTTGGTCAGCCCAAAGAGGGCTTTTCTGATCGTGCTCATTTCTATTTACTCTCTACCATATTAACTGGTTTAATTTCTTTTCTGGCATTTAATCATATCTAAAATGATCTTGTTTGTTGACTCATTTGTTTGTAGACCTGTCTAATTTAGGCCTCCTCACAAGAATGTAAGCTCCTTGAGAGCAAGAAGCTATGTTTGTCTTTTCATGTTTATGGCCTCAGTGCCTAGCATGGTGGCTGGTATATAGTAGGCATTCAATAAGTGATTATTGAATGAATAAATGAACAGAAAACAAATGAGGAAGCAAGAGAATCATCTTTGCTAAGTAATACCAAAAGAGTTTGACAACATATCCTTGAATGGAATAAGATAATAACATATAAGGCTTACGTTACATTGTTTAATGTCTGCTGAGCTGCCCAGTGGTGTAGGCATAATAGCTTAGGTCAGCATTTACAGTGGACTTGAGAGTGTATGCAAAATTCTTGATTTGATTCCCACACTATCCTGTACGTAGACAGGGCAAGGATAGAGGCAGAATCACTTTGTTTTTACAGGTGGAGAGACCAAGTTCAAAGGTTAAATTATTTTCTCAAGTCATGCACATAATAGCAAGAGAACTGGGTCTCCAGCCCAATCTTTTGTAGCTTTTCTGCTACACTAGCCAGTGCCAGATTGTTTTGTGTTTCTAAACAATCTATTTATTCTTTCGATAAATTTAAATCGGGAGCCTGTTCTGTTTGTAAAAGACTCTTTTAGCCACTGTAAGGCATATAAAAAAGTGCAGAAAACAATTTTTCTCTCTAGAAGATCAAAACACATGAGTAGCTTACCAACCTGAAGACATTTAAGTGAAGTGTCTAATTAGTAGGGAAGACCCACTGTTATTAGTAGGAAGGACCCAACATTATAAAAATAAGAAAAACTGGCTTGTTGAATGGTAGGATAGCCTCAAGGAAAAGATGACATTTTAGCTTTCCCTGGAAAGGTGAATAGCATTGCAACAGGAGAGAAGAAGACAGGGGGCATTCTAATAGAAGGGATAAAATCAAACAAGAAAATGTGATGTGTTTTCAGGAACTAATAAGGAGTTAATTGGCAGAAGTCTTTCCATGGAGGGGGGAAATATTACAGGTATGACTAGAATAGCACGTTAAGTGACAATTGATTTTGGTGCTTTTAACATATCAGAATGGGCTCTTTTGACCCTTGTGAAATGTTAAGCTATTTACCATAGAAATACAGTAGTCATGCCATAAAGGAAGCTAGGCATCCCAGAGTTAGTGGGGACAAGAAAATGGTCCCCTGGTTCCCTAAAGTTCAAACTTCCAAAACTGAGAGTACTCTGTGGCCAAATTTGTTAATTTTTTTTTAATTTTTTTTAAATTTGAAATTCTATTAATTACATGCTTGGTATGTTATTATCTGCTTGTAGCAAAATATATTCTTGCACCTAGAGAACCTTAATTTAAGCTGTATGAAGTTATACAGTCAAAGAAATATATAAATCTGTTTAAAGAAAAAAAAGGAATTATTTCCATCATTATTATTTAGTTAGTAAAACTCTAGACCTGTACATCTAAATTGATCTATAGAGTTAGAGTTCTGGTACTGGAACAATTGAACATTCATAGGCATTAAAATGAATTTAGACACAGACTTTACGCCTTTCACAGAAATTAACTCAAAATATATCTTAGATCTAAATGTAAAATGAAAAATTATGAAATGTCTAGAAGATAACTGGAGAAAATCTAGGTGACTGAGTTTGGTGTTGAGTTTTTAGACACAACACCAAAAGCACAATCCAAGTAAGAAAAAATTGTTAAGTTGGACTTTACTAAAATGAAAACTTATGCACTGCAAGTAATTCTGTTAAGAAAATGAAGAGA
>PVIY010017863.1:0-48664 GCA_004026745.1 Myrmecophaga tridactyla
CAGGGCTTGTGAGGGTGGTGGTGCACAGGAGGGGGCGGGGATGGGGGGATGGAGGGTGGGGGCACTGTTGCGCAGGTGTGGGGGGCCAGGGTTCGTGTGTGCGTAGGTCCCATATATTGATAGGAATGTGGTTGTATGCACTTTTCACACTTGTTGAGCTGGCCATCTAAGATTTGTGGATTTTACTATATGCAAATTTTACATAAAAAGAGCTCAAAACAAATACAAAACTGCAGTTAATAAGGTTGCTTTGCAAAGTGGTATGGTTTAGAAATTCTTCAATTACCTTCTCTCAGTTTTAAACCTGAGCAAAAAGGTAAATAAAATGAGGCTATTGAGGGTCAAGTTTCTCACCAATGGAGAGACAGTTTTTACAAAATTCAAAAGGTGAAAGACTAGATTATACCTTGTGGTATTGGGTTGGAACTGTTGGGAAGAGCACAAATTAGTATTTTTTTAAGATGCATAGATGGATGGAAGATGGATAGATCGATAGATAGATAGACAGATAAAGATGTGTACTCCTATGCTTGTATATGTGTCGATGTGTATGAATGTATCCATGTGTGTATATACATACATGGATATCTGTGTGCATATACTTATACACAACAAATGCATATTCCTTTCTCTATCACCTGAGAGTCCTAGAAGCAGTGACACTTCACCAGTAGAATGAACATATCTGATGCCCATTCTCTGGTTTCTCACTACCATCTTCCACTGAGCAGAACTTGGGAGAAAGGGGGATCCCAGGACTGAGGCAGGGAAAGTACAATATGGCCCTGGAATATCTTATGGTGCCTGAAAGTAAGGAAGAGCTTAGAGGACATGACAAAAGTACAGAGGCACTAGATTGAAGGGGCTCTCATCAGCTAAATCTGGGAAATTTTGAGCTTCAAAATAAGTATGGATAGTCCATAGTATAATCTAGTGGATAGAATAAGAATCCAGGACTCAACTAACATAAATGAATTAATGAGTAGGGGAGAAGGAAAAGATCTTCCTTCCAGTGGACTTCCAACTAATAAATATAAAAGGAATGATGGAATTGAAAACCATCCATGGATTCTAAAACTAGTGAGGGAAAATGTGATGAGCAACATGGTATTTATGTAGTATCAAAGAATCTCTCCCCAAATTACTTACTTATTGCAAAGATGAACACACTAATTTTACGGTGGAGAAACCTTTAGTTCTCCCCCAAAACAGATCCAAGTTTATGTCCCCAATACCTGACCAAACCACCATGACTTGCCCCTAACACGATGCACTGAGAAGGAGACCTCACTCCAGCGGAATTCCACCAAAATGCACAACCTGAAACTCAGGAAGAAACATGAGGGGCATTCTACAAAATAACCAGCTTCTTTCCTTTCAAACTGTCAAGGTCAAGGGATGCAAAATGTGGCTAAGCAACTCATCCAGATTAAGGAAGACTAAAGAGACATGTCAACTGATGCAATGTGTGATTCTGGATAGGACCTTGGGCCAGGAAAATGAGCATAAAAGATATTTCTTGGAATCAATGAAATCTAAATGAGTGTGGACTAGGTAGGATATTAACATTAAATTTCTTGATATTAATAATTATTTTGTGGTTATTTGAATAACCTTGTTCTTGAATTATAAACACTAAAATATTTATGACCAAAGGGGCACAGTGTTTCATATATGTAAAGTGAGAGAATATTAATGAACGAATAATTAAGCAAATGGGTAAAACAGTTTTTTTTACTCTAGGTAAAGGATATACAGGAGTTCTTTGCACTCTTGCAGTTGTCTGCATGTTTGAACTTATATCAAATGTAAAACGTAACAAGCAAAAAAGTAAAACTAAAGAAATCCATATTGTTTTTAACTTGATTTTTTATTTAACATATATATATCTTCGCCATGTTTCCATGTCAAAACATATAAATCCATTTCTTCTTAATAGCTGTCTATGTTTGTCCCAGTATTTATGTAATATGGTATACTTAACTGATCCACTATTGACGGGCATTTAGGGTTTTTTAGAAAATTCTTTCATTATAAATAAAGATAAAATGAATATCCATGTACATATATTTATATGTACTTTGGGGAACATATGGACATATTCGGTAAATATTAGCCAGTCTTCTAGGAATAAAAACGAGGTGATTTTTAAATTTGCATTTCTTTATCAACTAATAACTTGAAATTTTTTTCATGTAGGCTATGAGACATATACAATTCTTCTTTGTGACTTGCTTTCTCATGAACACTGACCATTTTTCTCATGGGTAGTGAAGATTTTGTTTGATTGGTAAAAGGCCATGGAACATTGGGGGGGAAAATGTTCCTCTAGATTTTCATCCACCTTTCAAGGTGATTTATGTGCCTGGGGCCAAGAAAGGTCTTTAATCAGGACGGAGAGGTCAGCATCCCAAGACCAGGCTCATGGCTGGTGGAGAGATTTCCGCAGCGCCGTGTGGACCTCCCTGTTCCGCAGGCAGTAGATGATGGGGTTGCACATGGGCGTGACCACCGTGTAGATGACCGACAGCACCTTGTTGAGGTCCATGGATTTGATGCGGCTGGGGCGGCAGTAGATGAAGAGAGCTGCTGAGTAGAAGATGCCCACCACGACCAGGTGGGAGGCACAGGTGGAGAAGGCTTTGCGCCGGGCAGCGGCTGAAGGCATGCGCAGCACAGTGACCCCAATGGCCGAGTAGGAGGCCAACGCTACTAGCAGCGTTCCACAGAAGATGATAATGGCAGAGATGAAGTCCACCAGCTCGGTCAGGGCTACGTGGGTGCAGGACAGGTTGAGCAGAGGGGAGACATCACAGAAGAATTGGTTGAGGACGTTGGGGCCACAGTAAGAGAGGCTGGCAATGCAAGTCGTCTTGGCCACTGAAACCATCAGTCCACCAAGCCATGATGCCATGGCCAAGCTCAAGCAGACCTGGGGCCGCATGAGCAGCGGGTAGTGGAGTGGGCGGCAGATGGCCACGTAGCGGTCATAGGCCATGGAGGCCAGCAGAGTGCACTCAGTACAGATGAGGACTATAAAAAAGAAGAGTTGGGTCATGCAGGCTGTGAAGGGCACATGATAGGGTCCCTTCCACAGCCCCACGAGCAGGCTGGGCATGGTCACTGACACATAGCACATCTCCAGGCAGCTCAGGTTGCCAAGGAAGAAGTACATGGGCTTGTGCAGCTCACTGTGACTGCAAATGAGGTAGATGATGAGCGTGTTCTCCAGGAGAGTCAGCAGGTAAAGGGTCAAGAAGATGGCAAACAGGGCATCTCTTACTTCTCGCCTCGTAGACAAACCCAGCAGGACAAAGTTTTGGACTCTGGTCATGTTGGCTAACTCCCAGTTCATCTCCATCTAAAGAGAGACAAATAAAATCTGTTGACATTCTGGTTCCCGCAGAGGTAGAGTGGTAAAAATTGGGAGGATGTTCCCAATGCCTGGAGGCCTTACTATTGTGCGAGTTAGAAATTGTCTGTTTTGGAGACACTGTAGATCCATGCAACAACTCTGAACACATGATCAGACATCTCTGCCACTGTACTTACCATTCTTACTAAGTCTGTGACCTTATGCAAAAGTTATGACCATGTGAAATTTGAGAGAATAACATTTTCCTCCCGTGATTTGTTATAACAAATTAAGTGAAGCATATGGATGGAAAGTTGTTTTCTTGTATTATCTCACTTATTCTTTACCTGTCTGAGGCAGGACTCCTAACACCATGTGATGAAAAATAAGCTGCACTGGGCATTATGTGGGAAATTTTCTATTCCCAAGGCATCATGGCATAGAGAGAAACACCGTTTATAGGACAAAAACTAAATCTGACATCATTTCAAACAATGTAGATGGTACAGTAGGTGACTGGGTATGTTATTCATGTTCACAAGGGAAGGGGATTCTGAGAGCCTAATATTTGGATAGAGATAGGGAGGATGAGAAAGGTCCAAGAACACCAACATTTGAGTAAAACAGTGTTGTGGGAAGAAGGAATAGCTAGTTTCAATGATGCGAGGTGAGGAGGAATTGGCAGTGCTCAGGAATAAGAAAAAGGTTCTTTTGAGCTGGTATTTAGAGGGCAAGAAGAGCAAAAAGAGATGAGGATAGAGATGAAGTCAAGGACTTGTGCACATAAGGCCTTATGAACCAAGTGTTTTGTAGTCTTTTACCATGACCAACAATTCAGCAATGTCCAGGGGTATCTTGAGTTCCTCCTTAAATTATCCAGGCATGTCCCAAGAATTCTGCATGATATTTTATTCTGTCTTCTCAAAGATCCTGTAAAAAGGACTCTCTAGGTGGGCATGAGGCATTGGTGGAGCTGTCTTTGGTGCTGAACTGGGGACCCTGAATTTGGGCTTGGCTGGTAATAAAGCTCTCTGCAAACTTCACTTCAACTACCTCAGGTCCTACTCAAGTGGAGTTGTCTCTAATTTTTAGGGCAGATCCATTTGTGAGGTTTTTTTTTTTTTACTGGCTTATCAAACTCTCCTTTGTTCTGGAGAATAACTCTTTGCCTCTCTCCCTCAGTCATCCTTCCCCCAGTGGTTCTCCTCTCTTCCTCTTCTGCCTTTCCCATTTATCATTCCTCCATCCATATCAGCTCAGTACTTGCATCCTCCATGAATCACTTCTCAGTTACCATTGCTGGCTGATGGCTTCATGTGCTCCAAGATAACCCTGGCTAATCTGAAGACAGGCCCAAAAGGTGATACCAGCACCCTGAAGCCCAGAACTAGAATATTCAGAGATGATTCCATAGGAAAACTATCTATCAGCCATGAGCTATTTGGTAATCGGCAGGTGCAAAGGAGATATTGTGGAGAACAAGAACTGTCTCCTGCCCCCAGAGGAATTGGGGCCAGGCTTCTTTCTAGCTCTGTTGCTTTGGGAAAACTACTAAATATCTTAAAGCTGAAATTATGTTATGTAAGACTAGGAATAATCATCCTTATCATGAAATATATCATTTGTTTGTTATGGACAAAGGGGCAAGATAGTGATGATTACAGGATCAGGCTCAGGTTCAGGAGTTGTACAGAACTGAGTTTGAATGCTGTGTCCTGAATAAAACCCATAACTGCTGCCACAGAATACAGACCATTAGCTGGTTGAGTCTTTAATTCCGCACACATTTATCAAGTTAGAGTTTTGTACAGAGAAGTCAGTGTACCAGGAGTGGTGCATATAAGAAGATTCTGGACTCAAGTTATTTAGAAGTTGCTACTTTCTAGAATTATGACTCTAGGAAAGTTGGTTAATTCAGTTAAACCTCCTTTGCCTATTCTGCAATGTAAGAGTAATTAGTCTTCTCTTAAAGTTAATCAATGTCATGTAATATTAGTTATAGTGCCAGACCTCTCAGGGAATGGGAGAGCATAATGGCTAAAGGTAAGAGATTTAAAGTTAGATGGATTGAGTAACAAGCTGTCTCTCCCTCACTAATAGCTTGGTATTCGGAAAGGCGCTTGGCCTCATGCATTAATGAACAACATGGAAATATAAATTCTGTGGCTGATATGACCACTGCTACTACTTCATTAGGTTTGATGGACATTAAATAAGTTAATGTCTCTAAAATATTTAGAGTCATTATCTGGTATGCTTTGGGTGACATATAAAAGAAAGTTTCTTTATGTTGTTCCTTGTCTTTACCCCCAAAGAATAGCATTTTGTCTCCTAACCTGATGGTGAAGGACGACAAGTGCCAAGGTGGATTCAGCTACTCCGCAGTTGTGGAAACACCAATGGATGGAGCAGTGGCCCCTCATTCCATCCTGGGGAGCTGTCGTTGGTCCTGAATTAGGGACCTTCCCACCGCACTTGCCTCACCTTGAGGTTCTGGATCATCTGAGCTGCTGAGTTGAGCGCCCTGACAGTGAGAAGAGGGCAGGAGGCAAGCTTAAACTGGAGCTCTGGACCTGAGAGACTTCCCCTTGTCTCTGGGGATTTAGAGGAGAGATGAAGTGGGAAACTTTCATATTGACACTGTGCAGAGGCGTAAGAGGAGGGGCACAGAGGAGAGTGCCTCCAAGCCACCCACAGTGCAGGTCAACATGCATTGACTGATTTCCTCCTAAAAGGCAGAATTTCTCTTTGTGCTTGGAGAGAGGGTATAAATATGAGTGAGAAACAGTTTCTGAATTGATCAACCCATGAAGCGTGCAAACCTAAATGGAAACACACATTCATAAATCATTCTAAGAGCTCTAAGGGAAGTAGGGGGTCACAGAAGAGGGTCTCCTAGTACAGGATAAAAAGCTCAGCAGGAGCTTCCCTGAAGAGAGGGCCCTTGAGCTGGGTCTTTAGAAGGCCAGTTAAGATTACATGACTTACAGCCGAGAGATAGTCATATAGAAATGTCAATGTGCTAGAGTTAATTGAGAATATTTTAAAACTCTTCTTGCTGCTATGTAGACAAAATCCAAAGCCTTTAGCATGATATTCAAGGCCTGCCCTTCCAGAACCCATAATTTCCTTTTAACATAGGATTACTCTCTATTTCTTGAACATTCAATATATTGCTGTGGAGGGATAATCAAATCCCAGAGTTTTTTCTTCTTTTGGGAGTTAAATGAAACAGTAAACAATGCTCTAGAAATATCACAAAACCCTATGTGATACATTAATTCTTCCAAGGGAGATCTTAGAAATAAGTGTGTTAGTATTTTCACACTTTCAATATTTAATTAAATCAAAAGAAAAGACATAATGCTCTATAAACATCATGAAACTAAATAACAGGTCAAATTTTCCAGCGGAGCACTGAGATCCAAGATAATTGATATTTTCACATTCTGATTCTTTAAAATTTTATTTTATTAAATTCCTTTTAGCAAGTTACAGGAGCAATTGGTTTATTTCACTCAACATGACCTCAAAGTCCATCCGTGTTGCATGTATCTGAGTTAAATAATATTCCACTGCATATTATTTAATATGTGCCTATATGTATATATATATATCACAAAGGACAAATATTGTATGATTCTGCTGAAATGAAATATCTAGAATAGACACATTCACAGAGACAGAAAGTAGATTAGAAGTTCTCAAGGGGAATGGGGATTTATTTCTTATTGGGGTGTTATTTCTTAAAAAAAATCATTTTAAATTTTCTGTCTCTTCCATTAAACAGAGCTACTTCAGAAGAGGAAACTTGTCTTTTATTTTTGTATCCACAGAGGCAAGCCCAGCACCCAAGATCCGGGAAAGTTGGGGGAAGAAAAGGGATAAAACTACATCTCTACTTCCCATTCCCTACAATATCTGGTCTAACAGTGAATGGGCTTAACACTGAAAGGCTTTTTCAAGATCCATAGAAGGATGGGGAGGTAAGAGGTAAGAGGAGGACTCTGGAAAGATTGTCAACGGAAATCTTCTTGCATTCTGTCATTGTCAGAAGGGGCTGAGATGGCAACTAGGGCACAAAGTCAGGGTTTCAGAGGCCGTGAGGTTCTCAAAGCTAGGGCTGAGGGAGTTTTGATTCCATGTAGAACCTAAAGCAGTGGTTGGAATGGCAACAACAAAGTTGTGATGGTTAGTTTCTGGTGTCAACTTGGCCAAGTGGTGATGCTCAGCTGTCTGGTCAGGCAAGTCTGGCCTGATCTTTGCTGCAACAATATTTCATGGCTGGTTAATAAACTGGAAGCTTGTGTATTAAATCATCAGTCAGTTGATTGCATCTGTGGCTGATCACATCTGCGATCAACTGAGTCATGTCTCCTACCATGAGAAAATCCAATCAGCCAAAGGCTTTTAAGAAAGAAGAGAGAATCACTGCTTTTTCATTCAGTGAGCCTCTCCTGTGGAGTTCATCCAGATCCTTCATCAGAGCTGCCAGCTCCACAGGTTGCCCTGTGGATTTTGGACTATTCCATTCCCACGGCTGTGTGAGACACTTTTATAAATCTCATATTTACAGATCTCTCCTGTTTCCCTAAAGGACCCTGACTAACAAAGCTTGGTAGTGGGAGTAGTTCTTGAGAAACAGAATCTTAAAAATGGGTTTTTACAATTAGTTTTCTTCTCTGACTAGACTCAGGCAATGATGACTCTATTTCCAATAATCAAGATGGCACTGACAGTCCATGGGGTGAGTTGGCAAAAGAGATACTCAAAATATCACTATTAGATTCTACTAATTGCATGTTTATACAAGGTAAAGCTCTGATTGAGAATGTTTTTGATATCTTTACAGAGGTTTGTGGAATTAAAAAGTGTAATGATGTTGGTTGATTGTAAGATATGCTGAAAGCAGTGATGAGGGAAAGGGATCAGCTGATGGCTTCAAATTTGCCCCTTAAGTGTCATGTGAATGATGTAAAAGTTTCCATGTGTGCCCCGAAAGAAAATTTTATTTCCTGTGATTGCAGACTTGAGATCTCTGACTCATTGTGTGAGTGGAAGATTTACAATGTAAACTAAAATCTCAACCTTGAAGGTGTCTGTTGTTAAAGTAAGGGCTTTGATTGAAAAAGAATGGGATCCTGAAACTTGAGATGGTGATATATGGTTTGATAATGATGGTGATGGGGAGACGGGGTACTTGGAATCTGCTGTGACTTTGTTAGATCGACCTGTAATGGACTGTTCTGAGGAAAGATCTTCCTGACCTCCAGTCTCCCCAAAGGATCTGTCATCCAACCTCCATCTAATGAGATTAACCTTTCAGTGCCTGCGAACCCTATAACCACCTTCCCTGGGAAAACAGCTCTCACTCCTCTGTCTGGAGCAACTAATCCTGTTTCACCTGATGAAACTGCAATGGAATGTCCTGAGGTTATTGGCTTGAAAGACACTTCTATTTCCTTTCATGACCCATCCCCACCACCCCTCTTTTCTTCCAGACCTATAACTAGACTAAACTCCCAACAGGCCCTAAAATATTATGTAGAAAGTTTGATCCACAAGAAGGTATGTTATACTTCAAAAGAACCACATGAATTCTCCAATCTATACAGACAAATCAGAGGAATATGTGCGGGAATGGATATTAAGGGTTTGGGATAATGGTGGAAGGAATATAAAGTTGGATCAAGCTGAATTTACTGGTATGGGCCCACTAAGCAGAGATACTGCATTTAATGTTGTAGCTTGAGTGGCTAGAAAGGACATTAACAGTTTGTTTGGATGGTCAGTGGACACATGGATCAAAAGGTGGCCAACATTACCTGAGGTTGAAATGCCAGAACTGCCCTGGTATAATGTAGATGAGGGGTCCAGAAGCTTAGGGACATTGGAATGTTATAGTGGATTTATCATGGAAGAATGTCCCTAAGAATGTCCAGAGAACACATCCTTCACCACAACCTTGAGAAATAAACTGGTGAGACTAGCTCCATCATCCCTGAAGAGCTCTGTAGTTCCACTTCTCTGTAGGTCAGATATTACTGTTGGAACTGCTGTCACTGAGCTGGAATCCTTAACCATAGTGGGGATGATCAGATCGCAAGTTGGCAGAAGCCATGTGGTGACAGTTAATCACCATAGACAAGGTGGGTGTGGCCACCATAATAGACTGGAGACTCAAAGCAGCAGTCAAAATAATGACTCAGGGAATTTTAGCACTGACTAGTAGATCATGGGGTACCTAGAAGTAAAATAGATGGGCAGTCTACTAAATTCCTGCTTGAGCTATATAAGCAGAAGAATTCTAGGTCAAGTGAACAGAAGACTAACTTGAATTACAAAAACAGAGAGTCATTGCCCCTTAACCAATTCCCAGACTTGAGACGGTTTACAGACCCAAAGCTCCTTGAATGAGGGGAGGGCTGGGTACCCTTGGGGAAGGACCCTGTAACATTGCCCAAAATTTACACAGTTAACATTCCTCCCAGGAGGAGAAATATGGCCTTTTATCAGGGTGATTGTGCACTGGGGAAGAGGAAGTGATCAGATATTTCAGGGATTACTAGACACTGGTTCAGAAGTGAAGTTAATTACAGGGGACCCAAAACATCAATCTGGTCCACCAGTAAGAGGGTGATCTGACTGGAAGTTATGGAGGTCAGGTGATCGATGGAATTTTACCTCAGGAACATCTTACAGTGGATTCAGTCTGTGGTCATTTCCCCAGTTCTAGAATGTGTAATTGGAATTGACACACTCAGCAACTAGCAGAATCCCCACATTGGTTCTCTGACTTATGGAGTGAGGGCTATTATGGTAGGAAAGGCAAAGTGGAAGCCACTAGAACTGCCCCTACCTAGCAAAACAGTGAATCAGAAACAATACCAGATTCCTGGAGGGATTTCAGAGATCACTGCCACTCTATGCAGGGGTGGTGATTCCCACCACAACCCCATTCAACTCTTCTATTTGGCCTATGCAGAAAACATATGGGTCTTGGAGGATGATAGTGGATTATCATAAACTTAACCAGGTGGTTGATTTCAATTGCAGCTGCTGTTCCAGATGTGATATCATTGCTTAAGCAAATCATCACATCGCTTGGTACCTGGTATGTAGCTATTGATCTGGAAAATTCTTTTTTCTCAATAGCTGTCAGTAAAGACCACCAGAAGCTGTTTACATCCAGCTGGCAAGGCCAGCAGTACACCTTCACTGTCCTACCTCAGGGGTACATTAACTCTCCATCCCTATGTCACAATCTTGTCCACAGAGACCTTGATCATTTCTCCCTCCCACAAGGCATCGGACTGGTCCATTGTATTGATGATATTATGTTGATTGGACCTAGTGAGCAAGAAGTAGCAACTACTCTAGACTTACTGGTAAGGCATTTGCATGTCAGAGGATGGGAGATACATCAAAAAAAATACAAGTGCCTTCCACTGCAGTGGTGTGGGGCATGTCGAGATATCCCTCCTAAGGTGAAGGATAAGCTATTGCATCTGGCCCTTCCTATGACCAAAAAAGAGGCATAACACCTAGTTGGCCTCTTTGGATTTTGGAGACAACATATTCCTCATTTGGGTATGCTATTCTGGCCCATTTTCTGAGTGACCAGAAAAGCTGCTAGTTTTTAGTGCAGACTGGGACAAGAGGAGACTCTGTGACATGTCCAGGCTGTTGTGTAAGCTGCTCTGCCCTTTGGACCATATGATTCAGAAGATCCAATGTACTGGAAGTGTCAGTGGAAAATAGAGATGCTGCCTGGAGACTTTGGCAGGCCCTTATAGCAGAATCACAAGGCAGACCCTTAAGGATTTTGGAGCAAAGTCTTACCATCTGCTGCAGATAACTATTCTCCTTTTGAGAAAAAGCTTTTAGCCTGTTGCTGGGCTTTAGTAGATACTGAATGTTTAACCATGGGCCCCCAAGTTACCATGGGACTTGAGTTACCTTTTGTGAGCTGGGTGTTGTCTGACCCACCAGGTCATAAAGTTGGACATGCACAGCAGCTCTCCATCATAAAATGGAAATAGTATATACGAAACAGGACCAGAGCAGGTCCTGAAGTCAACAAGCAAGTTGTGACTTGAGGAAGTGGCCCAAAAGCCAATGGCCCCCAGTCCTGCCACATTATTTTATCTTTCCTTGACCAGATCTATGGCCTCTTGGTGAGTTCCTTATAGTCAATTGACTGAGGAAGAGAAAAATCAGCCTGGTCTACAGATGGTTCTGCATGATAGGCAGGTACCACCCATAAATGGACAGCTGCAGCACTACAACCCCATTCTAGGATGTCCTTAAAGGACGATGGTGAGGGGAAATCCTCCCAGTGGGCAGAACTTCAAGCAGTGCACCTGAGTGCTCATTTTGCTTGAAAGGAGAACTAGCCACAAGTGCGTTTGTATACTGACTCATGGGCTGTTGCTAATGGTTTGGCTGGATGGTCAGGGACTTGGGAAGAGCATGATTGGAAAATTGGTGACAAACAGGCCTGGAGAAGAGGTCTGTGGATGGACCTTTCTGAGTATGCAAAGAACATGAAGACATTTGTGTCCCATGTGAATGCGCATGAGAGGGTGACTTCAGCAGAGGAAGATTTTAATAATCAAGTGGATAAGATGACCCATTCTGTGGATACCATCAGCCTCTTTCCTCAGCCACTCCTGCCATTGCCCAATGGGCTCATGAACAAAGTGGCCATGGTGGTAGGGATGGAGGTTATACATGGGCTCAGCAACATGGACTTCCACTCACCAAGGCTGACCTGGCTACAGCCACTGCCGAGTGCCCAATCTGCCAGCAGCAGAGACCCACACTCAGTCCCCAATATGGCACCATTCCACAAGGTGATCAGCCTGCCACCTGGTGGCAAGTTGATTACACTGGACCACTTCCATCCTGGAAGGGGCAATGATTTGTTTTAATTAAAATAGACACATACTCTGTATATGGGTTTACATTCCCTGAACAGAATGCTTCTGCCAAAACTGCCATCCATGGACTTACCAAATGCCTTATTCACCATCATGGTATTCCACACAGCAGTGCATCTGATCAGGGAACACACTTCATCGAAAAAGAAGTAAGGGAATGGCACATGCTCACGGAATTTTCTGGTCTTACCATGTTCCCCATCATCCAGAGGCAGCTGGGTTGGTAGAAGGTGGAATGGCTTTGGGAAGACCCAATTACAGTGCCAACTAGGTAAGTGATACCTTCCAGATGTGGGGTATGGTCTCCAGGAGGCTGTGTATGCTCTGAATCAGCATCTGCTGTATGGTGCTGTTTCTCCCTTAGCCAGGATTCACAGGTCCAGGAATCAAGGGGTGGAAATGGGAGTGGCACCATTCATTATTCCCCCTAGTAATGCACTAGGGAAATTTTTGCTTCCTGTCCTTTCAACCTTAAGCTTTGCTGGTCTACAGGTCTTAGTTCCAAAAGGAGGAGTGCTCCTACCAAGAGACACAATTATTTCATTGAACTGGGAGTTAGGACTGCCACCTAGCCACTTTGGGCTTCTCATGTTACTGTAGCAACAGGGATGAAAGGGGATTGCTATATGAAAGGGGTGATTGATCCTCACTGTCAAGAGGAAATAGGACTGCAACTACACAATAGGGGTAAAGAAGGGTTTTTCTGGAATATAGGCGATCCCCTAGGATATCTCTTATTAGTACTATGCCCTCTGATTAGAGTCTGTGGAAAACTGCAACAATTCAATCCAGGCAGGACTATCAATAGCCCAGAAACTTGAGGAATGAAGGTCTTGTTCATCACACCTGGCAAAGAACCACAGCCAGCTGAAGTGTTTGCTGAGGGTAAAGGGAACATGGAATGGGTGGTAGAAGAAGGTAGCGATAAATATGAACTACAACCACATGACCAGTTGTAGATATGAAGACTGTGATTGTATGAATATTTCCTTGCTGACTTGTTATGAATATGTTTGCATTTGTACATAAGCAAATATCTTGTTTTCCTCTTATCGTATGACATAAAATTGTTTTGTCCATGTTACAGTATTTAAGTCATAGGATATGAAGTTTAAGAATAAATGTTAGAGGTGCATGGGTGGTTCAATGGTAGAATGCTCGCCTTCCATGAGGGAGACCAGGGTTCAATTCCTGGACCATGCAACTAAAATAAAAAATAATAATAATAAATGTTACCTAAGGACTTGTACCCTATTCTGAAAAGATGTAGTACATTTCCAGTTGTACGCAGGACAGTTAAGTATTGTTAGGTGAAACATATGTCTGTTATTGTATTCTATTTGGAAATTATGCATGTTTCAAAGTGATGTGTATAGCTGCCAAGTTGATAAAGGGCAGACTGTGATGGTTAGGTTCTGGTTGTCAACTTGGCCAAGTGATGATACCCAGTTGGTGGTCAGGTAAGGATAGACAAGGGGTGGAAATGGGAGTGACACCACTCACTAACGCCCCTAGTAATGCACTAGGGTGCATTTCTAGGGGTATTTCATGGCTGGCTGATAATCTACAAGGCTTGTATATTAAATCTTCAGTCAGTTGATTTCATCTGTGGCTGATTACATCTGTAATCAACTAAGGTGTGTCTCCCACAATGAGGTAATTCAATCAATTGAAGACTTTTGAGGAAGAAGAGCCTTCTCGTCTTCAGTTACCAAACCTCACTGTTTCTTCAGCCAGCAAACCTCTCCAGTGGAGTTTGTCCAGGTCCTTCACCAGAGCCACCAGCTTCACAGCTTGCCCTACAAATTTTGGACTCTTCCATTCCATGGTTCTGTGAAACCCCTTTATAAATCTCATATTTACAGATCTATCCTATTGCTTCTGTTTCCTTAGAGAGCCCTGACTAAGTTAATGGTCTATGGGAGAGTTCTAGAAAGTGACCTAGGATTGGCCTGGTGGTCCAGGCCAAACATAGAACACTAGTTGTCAGGCAGGAAAACTGAGGCTGGTATCATATCATTTCAGGTTCTTTGGCTGCCAAATAAGAGAAACTGACTCTGGATAACATAGGCCGCAAAAGAAGATTTGCAGTTGGATAATTGAAATGTTTGTGACTAGGTAGTTGCTGAAGGACCATGTCTTGGCAGGATTATGGATCCAGGAAGTTTCTGTAATTCAGGTACCAAGATATCCACCACAGGGAAAAATAAGCACCATTTTCAGTCCTTATTTCATTCAATATTTCAGTCCAGGAAGAAAGTGCTGTCTTGGCTTAGTTCAGGAATTAGTGGTCAGGGAAGAGGGAAGCCCTGTGATGAAAGTTCAACCAAGACTACAGGATATAGGGTGGAGGAAGATTCACAAAGAAAAGTCCATGTGCAGTTACCTGGAGCAGGAGGATTGGATGCTGGGCAGGGGAAAATGATGTTCAGCAAAGACACTAAGGCTTAGAAAATGTGTGCTCATCCATGATCCTACAGATGGGGAAACTGAGGCTTACTGGGTGCTGGGAGCTCAGCACTTTCTCTTCTCCTCTTATAGGGGAGGTTATAGGGGACCCTAGGTTGATATCCAGATGACCGCTTCTGTATCTGGATTGTGAGGTCTTAATGGTGCTATGCTTGATCTAGAAAACTAAGGTGAGCAGGTATTGGTGGTGATGTCCTCAGGGTTTCAATACTGGAAAGATGGGCTTTGCTTGGATTTACAGACCATCTTCCCTTCAATATTTGGATTTGGATTGATGTGTTGACCTCCTTTGTCCTTTCCATTCTTCTAAGGATGCATCTGATAGACCAGTAAATCTCTAGCTCTACTTTACATCAGAATCACCTGGGGCACTTGTGAAGAAGACACATCTCTTGGTGTTCTCCAAGATTCTGAATTGGTAGGTCAAGGCTGAGGCCCATGTTTAAAGACCACCTCCACCGTTTCCAAACTGCAGCTTAAGGAAACACTGAATGTTCCTGAAAGCTATAGAAGGCAAAACTATGTTTGTCTTACTCACCACCATGTCTGCAGGGCCTCAAGAAGTGCCTGACAGATTGTAGGTATTCAATACCCATTTGTTGTTTGAATATGAATTGGACAACTAGAGCAGAAACATCTAAGAAAGGTGGGAATTGTGGCAGTATCAATTGCTGGCTTGATAACAAAAACAGAGACCCACTCTACCTAGCTCAAGGAAAAATGGGTCAATTGTGAGGAAGAAAGAGGTATTCTCTTGGACATATAATGCAGAAAATCAAGTACCATGTGATGACGTGTTATGATATTAATTACAGAAATCTGACGTGCCACATGTGGAATCACAACTACCACAACAGTGCTGAGTGTTTGCTGAGATGATAGTGATGGTGGTGGTGGTGAAGATGATGGTTATTATATTGATAATGATAATGATCAGGATGATAATGGTGATGGTGAAATGGGCCTGGACTCACTGGGTTATTGCAAAGGTGTCCTAACACTAGCGCCATGTTTATGCTCACTTTACTTTAGCTCATCCTGGATATCAATCCAAGACCATTTAAACTAGGTACATTAATCATGTCGTTTTCTGGATTAAAATCTTTCAATATACTATATGGTGATAGGAATCATCTCCATCTCCATAATGATCAGTCATCACCATTGTCGTCACACCGGCACCACCGTCACCATCGTTCCATGTAATGGGATTTGTGTTGCATCTGTGAAAAGGTCTTACTTTCACGCTTGTTGTCTAGTGACACCCAGAAACCCTGGGTGACTGGCAGAGCAGGAGCGGATCCACCCCCTCCTGCTTTACAGGAGGCTCAACTGAGAGTCATAGGAGTGAAGTGACTTTCCCCACATCTCACGGCAAGGGTTGAGGGTCCAGATCTGAACCCCAGGTCTCTCAATTCCATGTCCAGTCTCTTGGGATTACTAAAGATGGTTCCCCCAGCGTACAGAGTTGCTTTGCTTTTTCATACATCGGGGTAGCTATGAGAGTGGTGAGGGCAGACCACTCATTGAGTGCACTGCCTTCCAGGCTATGCCCAGGTGCTTCCACCCATCCCCTCGTTTAATGTCAGCAAGTCTGTGAAGCAGGCATGGTCACTATTCCTTTTTCACAGTAGAGAAAATGAGGGTCAGGGAACTTAAGTGAAGTCTCATTTCATACAACCAAGGAAATAAAGAGTAAGAATTTAAATATAGTTCTGCCTTCCATGGAAACAAGATCCCTCTGAAGGCACACTATAAGCTGAAGAAGAAGGAACTTCTCTAATATATTTACTTATGTTCAAATAAATTCTTAATGGTCTTGAAAGAAAAGAAATAAATTACCTCATGCACCAGGCTGGTTATCAGAGATGAAATCAGGACATTGGGTAAATCAAGGGATAGAAAACCCAACTTAACCCAACTGGTTTAAGTGAAAAGTGAATTTATTGGTTAACGTAAGAGGAATTCCCAAGGGTAGATAAGGCTTCAGGCATAACTGGATCCAGGAACTCAACAGTCACTGGAACCTCCTCTCCTTCACTCTATGTGTGTTATTTTCTTTGCACCGACTCCATAATCAAGGAGAAACTCCCCTGTCAAGGGTCACAGAGTTGCAGTCGTCTACAGACTTACGTCTTCACAACTACAAATACTTGGACCAAGAGAAGTCTGAACAAAAATTGTAGGGTTTTCTCTCTGTCAAGATTCTATCCATGTCCCAAATTCCTAACTCCTCCTTTATCAGTGTTGCACATAACTTCACAGTTCCTCCCACAAAGAGAGTGTACTTTCCTGAGCCTTGACTTTGGATTTGGCCAGTGGAACGCTAGTGGTTGTGATGTGACCAAAGCCTTGGAAACCTGGGCCATTGGGCTTGCCTCTAATACCTCAATGCTTGTAATGAGAAAAGTATGCCCAAGCTGGCCCTCTGGTCCCAGGAGAAGCTTGGGAGACAGGCAGAGCAGGATCACCTCCAGCTGAGCCCAGCCTATATGGGGTGACACCCATTTGCAGGAGAAAGCTCAGTTAAGAGGCACCTCCAGCTGAGCCAAACCTTGATTAGCTAACACTCAGCTATCTCAAGATAAAAGAGAATAAATGACTTATTTGAAGACACTAACTTTTAGGATGGTTTGAGAGCAGCATTCTTGTGACCACAGTTGATTGATATGTTCTACCTGGCCTGATTTAGTTTCATATATCCACCTTTATCAAATAATTTTGATGGCCAATTGCGGGTTTGGTCACGTGCCTTTTCTAGGGCAGAAAAGTGGAAACAGCATCTCCATGATCCAGAATGAAAGAATAATAATTATGGTTCTCCAGGAGGAAATCAGGGTGCTACACCCAATATGGTGCCTGGATGCTGAGCAACAGGACAGATTTACACAACTCCTGGCTCTGGAAAGTGACCCTGGGGTGGTCACTTCTGCAGCACGGATGCGAGTCGAGGGCCACACAGGCGCCCCAGGGCCGCCTTCACCTCCTGGTTCCGCAGGCTGTAGATGAGGGGGTTGAGCATGGGGGTGACCAGGGTGTAAGAGAGGGACACCACCTGCTTGCTCTCGGGGGAGTAGCTGGCCTTGGGCTGCAGGTGGATGATCCCTGTGGTGCCGTAAAACAGGGCCACCACGATGAGGTGCGACGCGCACGTGGACAGGGCTTTGCGGCGCCCGAGGGCTGAGGGCATCCGGAGGGCGGTGGCCAAGACCCCGGTGTAGGATGCTGCGATCAGGCCGAAGGGAACCATGATGACCAGCACCGTGGCGGCCATCACGGTGGCCTCAAAGGCCCTGGTGTCCACGCACACCAGGCTCAGCAGAGGCGCGATGTCGCAGAAGAAGTGGCGGATGTGGCGCGGCCGGCAGAAGGGCAGGCGGAACAGCCAGGTGGTCAGGACTAGCGCCACGGGGAGCCCCGCGAGCCAGCACGTGGCGGCCAGCAGGCGGCACAGCAGCGGGCTCATGCACGCGCCGTAGCGCAGGGGCCTGCAGATGGCCATGTAGCGGTCCCAGGCCATGGCGGTCAGCAGGAAGCACTCAGCCGTGACCAAGGACAGCACCAGCAGCAGCTGCAGGGCACAGCCCGCGGGGGACACTCCGCGCCCCGGCTGCAGCAGCGTGGCCAGCAGCCGGGGCACGACGTCCAGGGAGAAGCAGATCTCCACGAGGGCCAGCTGGCGCAGGAAGAAGTACATGGGCGCGCGCAGCACCGGGTCCAGCGTGGTCAGCAGCACAATGAGCCCGTTGCCCAGCAGCGCCAGCAGGAACATGGTGAGGAAGAGCGCGGCGAGCAGCGGCCGAAGCGCGGGCACGTGGGCGAAGCCCAGCAGCACCAGCTCGCCCACCGAGCTCTGGTTGGCCCCGGGTGGGGCTGTGGGGGCCCCCTGGGAAGTCCAGGCCACGCGCATGGCCGCAGGGCTGCGTGCCAAGGCGCCCCGCCGGCACAGGAAACCTGGGGGAGGTAAGGAGAAGCCGTTGAAGTGGAGACCCCCACCTGCCTGGGGGCCTGCTGCCCAGAGCAGCCCCAGGGGTCAGATTCAAAGGCAAATCAGACCATGCCCCAGGCAGGACCTGCCCCTCATGCCCCAGTGAAGATGGAATGAAATCCCAAGGCCTGGAATCTGCTCCACCGAGCTCCATGCACAGCGGACCTCCTGCCTCAGCACCTTCGCACATGCAGCTCTCCCTCCTAAGATGGGCCTCTCCTGGACATTTCTGGGGCTGCTTTCCTTTGGCAAGGCCCTGTTTGTACTGGTCCTCGGCTGCCTCTCCGTTCAATCGCCTCTCACACCCCTTGCTCACTAAGCCCAGCTTGAAGACCTCATTCTCCATGAGGCCTGCTGCTTCCCTCTCATCTAAGGGCTTTGCACACGCTGCTCCCTCTGCTCGCAGTACTGTCCCCCTGGCTGTTGGCCCTGTTGGACTCTTCTCTTCCAGGTCTCTACTCAACGATCACCCCCTCAGGATCCCCTCCCTCGCGGCGGGAGGAACGCAGCCAGCAACCCACTCCACCAGCCACCCAGCTGGAATGGTGCTTGAGCTTAGTTTTTGTTCAGTCAAGTCTGTTTCCTCCTACAGACTGTGAGCCCGAGGGAATAGACGCCTTCCAATCCAGCGGCCTGCGCAGCGCACACTGTCAGATAGGGTGCCCAGTCCTGCTGGCGAGGACACAGCCGGGAATAAATGACAGTACACTGAAGTTGTTGGCACTGGGGCTGCAGACAGGCACCAAGTGCTCCATAAGTGTTGTGAGCATGCTCACCAGCATCAGTGTTTGTTACTAATCCAGTGCCGCTGTTGTGTCCTTTCTGTACCCTGCTGTCTACAAGGTGAAGCCCAAGCACATTGTCACGGCATTCGCGTGCACTGCAGCCCAGCCCCACGTGCATTCGCCTGTCTGAGCCAGGACATGTTCACTGCAGCAGGGACGGTGCCGGGACCCGGGGATTAACAGGGGAACCAGATCTGCTCCCTGACTTCATGGATGTCTTGGAGGACACATGGTGTGGTTTTCTTAGAATGGTTTCCTAACCCCAGGTCCCATGTCTAACTCATATCAGGAGCTCCAGAACATTTATTGCATTCATAAACCTCTGCCTTTGGGACTGGCCTGGGGGTAGATCTGAATAGCGATTTACCGAATGACTGAATGTCTTGCTTATAGTTATGTCCTCAGGAACCAGATCAATACCAGGTACATGCAGCAATTGCCTAAAATATTTGTTAAAAAGCTAAGGAGAGGCCCTGTCCTCATTCCTGGCTCTCCATCCACCTGAATGCATCCCTCTAGTAATCTCATCCTTTTCCACCAATTCCCACCCCACCGATGCTCACACTCTCCCCCAGGCTGGGACTACTGCTCTCCACCTAGTCCTACAGCACACGCCTCCCAGATCACCTGGTGTCTGCCCACCACGGTGAGAAGAGCAAGTCTGCAGTCCGGGAATAAGCGCTTGGGCTCTACTTCTATCATTTACTAGCTCGGCGATGCCAGCAAGCCGGTTGTTCCCTCTGAGCTTCGCCTTCCTGATCTACAAATGGGTTTCAACGTAAAAGCTGCATCTCAGGACCTGAGATGAAGAAAATGAACACGGAGAATGTTCGTGTCTTGCTCAAGTTGGAAACTGGCGCTCAGAAATTAAATAACTTTCCCAAAGTCAGGCAGCTGGTAAACAGCACTCCCGACGTTCACACTCAGCCCTTTCTGTCAAGTTCCTACTTTGACTTCTCGTATTTGCAATGCAGTGAAAAGCCACATAGACCCTGTTGGCGCCCAGCCCTGAGCTGTGTCTGTGGCAGCCCCCCTGTCTGGGCCATGCTTTTCCTCCCTCTGAAGCATGGCAGCTTCACAGCTGGCTTTCTGGCTCCACTCTCGCCAGCCCCACCCGTCTCCACAGGAGGGACTTGACTGGACACCGTCCTGAGAACCATCGACCGGAGCTTCTGCACCCCGGCCTCTCTGTCTGGGTCCCGGTGGACCTCTTCTGGGTTCCTCTCCCACTGGTCCCCAATGAGGGAAGGTTGCTACAGTGGGCACCACTGGCACTAGCCCCGCAGCCAGGCGTGGATGGCAGTGATGCCTTCTCCATGGTGCTGATTAAAACCTTAGCCCAGCAAACCCATAGAACGGTGGCTGATCATTAAAAGCTTGGTGAATTTTTATCATTGCTAAGAGTATTAAAACAAATAATCGCAGATCCCACCCCACCTGGCTGTGTGATCACAGGCCGGTTTCACCCCTTCTGAGACTCCACTTCCACACAAGAAAATGGGAGCTTAGCAACCTAAGCCCCCCTCTGGTGAGGATGAAGTGTGGCTCCTGGCACACCCACCCATGTCCCGAGCACTCTCTTGCTGTTTGTCCTCAGCACTTGGAAGCCAGTGAGCAGAAAATGGGGCCTGCTCTCTTGCCTTCCATGCACAGAGGCGTCAAGGCTGAGCACGCAGTAGACGTTTGGTGGGCTCTGAGCCACGGCAGGCTCACCCGAGTGGAGATCTGAGGATCTCCAAGTGATCCCACTCAACTCCCTTGTGGGATTAGGAGCCATGGCCAAGAAATATTTATTCTACCAGTCACTGCTACACCCCCGCTTGGGAAACACTGCAGTTCCCTATGCATGGGCCAGAATTGTGTGACTTCGTGGGAAGCAAGATGCAGACACTGTGTACGATATGCTATAATTTCTGTAAATGCCAGGGATATCTATGCATGTGCTGAATTTGGATATATATTTATAAATACTAAATGTGCACATATGTATATGTTTTATGTGTACATAGACATATTTCTATGTGCAATTCTGTCTCTGGAGAGACACACAGGAATCTGATAACAGTGGTTACCTGACCCACTCGCTGAGGTCGGAAAGACCAGGCACTTGCACCATCTTATAGTCTTGGAACTCTTCGGATTTTGTACGTGGGCATATATTGCTTCCAGAGTAATTTTAGACAATAAATAGAGAAGGAAAGACCTCCACAAACAAAAATATCTACATAAACATTTGAAATAAAGTACATATGCACAAAATAGAGAGCACATTACTCAGCAAATGAGACCCATTTCCACACGATAACCAAGGTGTGAGGTTTGGCTTATATCCTTCAGATTCTTGTTATGCATGTGAAGCGTTTTATATAATTTGATTGCTACTAAAATGCCATGTATCGCTTTGGAAACAAACAAAATTAAGGTTAAGGTTATGAAAACTTACCTGTAATCTCATTACCCTCACCTATTTTGGTGTGTTTTCTTCCAGTTACATATAAAGATATGGATTTAATTTTTAAACAAAATTTTGATTGTGTTTGATCACATCTTGCATCTTGGTGTTTTTCTCCCATGGAACATTTTTCTGTATTAGTAAAAATGCTCATAATCATAATTTTAATGGCTGCAAAATATTCTATCATGTACTAATGGCAAATCACATTTAACCACTCTATTGAACATACTATCTATGAGCCTTAGCGTTTTTGTCTACCGGATGAGCTGAGTAAAGTACCTGCCTAATAAGGCTACAGTGAGAATGAAGTGAGCTGAGGCACTGAAATCCTTAACACAGGACAAGTGCTATCTTACGAAATCAAGTTGTATTCACATTTTTTAGTATTATAAAGAATGCTACATCTTTGTGGAAAATTTTCGGACTTATCTTACAGATGTATTTTTGAAGGAATTACAGTGATAAAGAAATGAGAGCATGAGAAGGAAGAAGAGAGGGAGGAAAGAAGGAGGGAGGGTTGGAAGTAAGGAGGGAAGGAGGAAGGAAAGAAAGAGAAAAGAAGAAATGAAAGGATGAATTAAGGAAGCTAGGAAAGAAGAAAAGGGGGAAAGAATGAAGGAGGGAGAGTGAGGGAAGGAAGGAGGGAAGAAAAAATAGGTTGTTTTAGAGTTATGAAGTTAAAGTGTTCTTAGAAATCATTATTTTTTACTTTCAGAAAAGAACAAGTGAAGCCCAGAGAGGGCTGGTCTTGGTCTGTGTGACCTAGCAGCCCCCTGCCCTCACTCTCTCTCTAACATTGTCCTCAGCTGGCGGATGAGGCAGGAAACCAAGGCCAGGGAGCTTCACCCACTCACTGTGCAAAGCGGGGCATCCACACCTCCTACCCCCAGACAGCTCCTCAGGGCACCACCTGTCTCCCTGAAGAGCCAAACGAGGCTCTGATGCCAGAGAGGACGAAGTGAAGACTCACCTTTCAGTGAGTCTGCAGCACAGGCTTGGCTGAGTACAGGCTCACACAATATCAACTTCTGCCCAGGGATCTTGAGCCTGTTCCTTCTCCCTGAAGACCTAAGTATCAGGACCCATTAGCTGTCCCGTGCTCAGCTGGCCCTTCCTCTCTACCCATCGCCTGCTTCAACGTCACAGGTGGACAGCTGTCAGCTCTCCATGGTGGAAAAGCCAGGTTCCACGGCAACAGTGCTGATGTTGGCAAGCCGGTCAATGAACGAGTCCTTCCCTCCTTCCCAGAGTGAGTGCAAACTGGTACAGCCCCTGGCAGGCCATCTGGTAGCATATGCCTTTTCTACAGCTCAGCGCTTTCACTTCCCAGTAATACCCTGGAGAAATGCTCCCACAAGGTTTCAAGCTGACATGTTCAGGGAAGCTCAGATAAGCACATGTGGTAACATTGCAATATTGAACAAGTGGAAACAGCCTAACTGCTCATCAATAAGAGCAGGTAAACAGACTATGGTCCATGCATATCACAGAAAACTCTGGAGAAGTTTCAAAGACTGAGGACCAGCGTGTGCTGAAAAATTATTAACCTCCAAAACATTTCATTAAGTAAAAATAACAAGTTGCAGGATGATACGGGTGAAAAATACTTAGGAAAAACAGTAATAGCACAGTACAACTGCCTGGCTGTTCTTTGGGTTCATCATAGGTATGAAAATGCCTAGATGAAAAGTCTGATTGCTTCTAGGGTGGAATGAAAAAATGAGATTGAAGGAAGAGATAACCAAAGGGGAATGTACCCTTCTCAGTAATAATGTGACATATTTTTCTCAAGGAGTATGTTTTTAAGTGTTATTTTGTATTTTAACAATAATTTCAATAACCACTCTTGACGAGGAGAATGAGGATCTAGAAATGATTCCCAACTCTATTGCTTACCAGCCGTGTGGTCCAGGACAAGACACTGCATCTCTCGGAGTTTAAGTGATCTCATCTGGAGTAACAAGATACACTGCAGTATAATCCATCACTGGCATAAAGGAGGATTTTCCAGAGTGTGTTCTACAAACTCTTCATTCCAGACCAATACCAATAAGTGCTTTTGTAAAATGAGTACCAGGGTCAAATAATTTACTGAGGTTGAATATGTTATTTTACTTCAGGACTTATCAGAGCCTTTACTATGTTGAGTTTAATAATCTCTTTTAAGAGAGGATATATTATGTTGTTGCTTCCTAAATCTATCCTGTTCTACCCCAGAGCTCTTTTTCCTTTTGAAGAATATCTTATGGAACTATGAATTTGGGGAATATGCTCCAGAGAACTCTTCATAAGATATTTGAAAATGGGATGCAGGTAGTACGTGCTCAATAAATACATGCTGAATCTAACCCACAAAATAATTCACTGAATGAATATTTCTGTGTGTCCACTGTGTGCCATGGGCTGTGCATGCAATAATAGTCATATGAAATCCCTGCCGCAAACTAAGGGAAAAAGTAAAATATATTTACTGAACATCTCCTATCTGCCAACCCTAGTGATACATGCTTCACATATGTAATTTAGTTCTCATAACAACCTCCACCAAATAACTCAGAATAAGCCTAAAGAACATCATGTCCCTGGCTGAATTAAAATCCTCCAGTAGCTTCCTGTTGTAATAGAAAAAATATTTAAAAATATATATATATAACACTTGCCTCCAAGTTTTCATAACATTTGACCCCCTTCCTCATCTCATGTCCCTTTATTTAGGAATACTGGACTTTCTTCTGTTTCCGAGACATGTCACACCCCTGCCTTGGTGCTCAGACCTCTTCCTTGAGTAATAAAATAACAGTGATAATGATAATGGCTGTCGGTGTCAAAAGAAACAGAACCAAAATCTGTCTGTCTGTCTATCCATTACCTATCTATCTGGAGATGATAAGGAATTGGCTCACTTGACCATCAGCTAGAAACATTTCCCAGACTCCCTAGAAGACAGAGTTGTGACCAGCGGGGTGTGTGCAGAAATTATATCTGCAACTTCTAGGTTTTGGGTCTTAAAAGGAAGCAGATTGCCTTTTACTTCTTTATCTCCTCTTCCCATTCCCCATTCTCTTGGCAGTGGTGAGTGACCTGGAACATGCAGACAATAGAAACATTCTAAGGAATTAAAAAGACCCACAGAAGAGATTCTGGGTCACTGGTTAACTTTGAGGAGAACAGCATCCAGCCTCCTTTTCATCATGAAAGATGAAAAGCTTTCACGTGAGAGAGAAACTAACCTTCTCTTGTCTCTATTAAAGCAAGTGAACCAATATCCAAACTAATAAAACTAACTTAAACTGGCTTAAGCAAAGAAAAGAAGGGGCATTGACTGATGTACATAAAAAGGCAAGGGTTGGTTTGATGTCAGGCATGGAAAAATCTGCTCAAGGACCTCCTCTTTCTCACTACTGTAGCTCTACCTACCTCCTATTTTGGTGCCTCCAGCATATCTAAGTCTCCTTCCTCACAAACGCATGATTCTCACTCTCAAAGTTGCTAAAAAATCCCAAGTTTGAGTCTCTTCAGACTATTTAGTTCTTACAGACTCCTTTGACTGAAGCATTGGTTTGGGGATTTTGACCTCTGGCCTTGACCCCCCCCCCCCATTTGGAAGTGACCAAACTGCATGCACTCAGGATTGGGGAAGTTTGGTTTCATTAGAAAAATAAAGTAAATAAAGAGTAAGGAATCCATGAAGGGTCTGCAGACAATTCAAGTATCATGTATGGTTGTTAACACTCTTTTCAGAGAGACAAAACTTCCCACACCATTGTCTGCATACACTTGCTGCTCCAAGCTCCTGGAGCGCTTGCTTCTCCAACTCCTACTCATCCTTATAGACCCAGATCGTGGGAGCCCAAGGCCCGGGTATTTCCCTAAGATTCTGTGACACCCGCGCACACAGCAGCTGTGTGACCGTGGGCAGTGGGTCAAAGCTTAGCCAGCCTTTGTCAGATGGCCAATGTATGCCCTGCACATTCTTGGGAACCTTGGAATGATGCTGCGTAACCTACTAAGCAGGCCCCTCGCCTCCCCATGTCCTCATACTCAGTGGAATGTCTTTGTTCGGGCTCCTTTAACTGGCCCTGCTGTTCGCCTAAATGCGGAGTGCTACTTCTACACTGTAGACAGCCGCCTTCGGAGCTATTTGATTTCTCCTATAAGTAAGTTTCCTTAATAAATTACATGTCTCAGTCTGTAGCTGGCATTTTCTTTGGTCTTTTGGCTGGGAAAGCCCCATTGGGCCAAGGCATAGATCAAATGCCACCTCCTCTAGGAAGCTCTACCTGATTTCCTTCAGTCACTACATCTCAACAGCAAATGGTTTATACCTCTGCCTTGGCACCAGTTACTCGGAACCGCGTTGTTGTGTGGTTGTCTGTCTCCCCTGCTTGCCTGGGAGCTCCTTGAGGAAAGGGGTGGTCTGACATCTCTGCATCCTCAGTGTCTGTCACACATAAATGTATCTGTTAGAAGTCTTTGGTTGCAAGCAACAGAAACTGACTCTTAGGAGTAAAGGGAGCCAGACTTCATATCTCTACTTGCAGCAGTGATGAGGGGACCTGAAATCTGCACACTCCTTGCAAGAACTCACACCTCTTTACCTTATTAAACACTCAAACATGTCATCTCCTACTGCCTTGAAACTATCAAGACATACCTCAATTGGGCTCTTTGCCTAACACAAAAGTTAAGACTCCTGGGTCATCTGTCTTAGTTTGCCATGGCTGCTATGGCAAAGACCACGTGATGAGTTGGTTTAAATAACAAGTATTTATTGGACCAAGGTTTTGGGGACTAGACATCCAAAATCAAGGCATCTGCAAGGCCGTGCTTTCTCCCCAAAGTCTGTGGCATTCTGGTGTTGCTTGCTGCAAATCTTGGGGTTCCTTGGCTTGCTTCTCTGCCTTTCTCTCTTTCCTCATGTCTGCTTTTCCAGTTTTTACTGACTTCTGGCTTCTTCCTGCATGGCCTTCTCTGACTTCTGGCTTCTGATTTCTTCTCTTTATAAGGACTCTAGTGATATAGGTTAAGGTCTACCTGGTTCAGTTGGCCACAACTTAAACAAAAATAACATCTTCAATAGGTATTATTTATAAATGGCTTCACACCCACAGAAATGCAGATTGAGATTAAGAACAAGTCTTTTGTTCTGGCACATCCTTCAAGCCACCACAGTCGTCCCACATTCCCTGGGCTCAAATCCTCTTATAGACCTGTAGGCAGAGAGGCAAATCACCCAGGGACTCCCCAGACCCCTTCCAGGCTTGATTGCCTGGCATTTTTGGAAGTGATAGATTCAGCCAGGCCTGAAGCTGATTTCCCCACTAGAATGTACATCCTATGAGGATGGAGCTTTGTGTTTGTTGTTCACTGCTGCATCCCAGTGCTTAGAATAGTGCTTAATACATAGTAGGCACTCAGTAAATATTTGTTGATGGAATTAATAAGTGGAAGCAATGGAACCAGGAGCAAGGACAAGCAGAGGCACCAGCCATGTGTGCCTTCCCATGTAACAGACATTGGTCTTTCTTCTTGAGTCAATAAATTCTGTATTTATTGGAATTATGTGAGGTAGCTGATAGAATCTATGGAAAAGCCAAAATATCATATCTCAGAAAACATGGAAACCAAGACAATTGGAAACATTGTAATGGTGAGACTAATGGACTCCTTCTGGAATCTTTAGAATGAATTGGTTCCAAGCATTTTCTATCCTTGAAGCCAAGAAAGAGCAATGGATTGGCCTCTGCTTGGGCAAAGGACAGGGGACCATGGCTGATTAATGCACCAACATAAATAGGCTATGTCCCTGTCTCCATAAAAATGTATTCAGCTAAAAGACATAAAATTTCCACCAAAAATGACTTAAGCAATAATAGTTGAATTTATTGAGGGCTTTCATATATCTCCTTGATTTCTTCACAATAGCTCCATGAGGGAGGTATTATCAACATTTTACAGATGAGGAAAACTGAGACCCATGACACTTAAATTCACATACATAGAAGACAGCTGAGCTGGGTTTCAAACCTGGATGTCTGATGCCAGACCCTGCAGTCTTACTCACTGGGCTGTAAGAATAGCCTACCACTCAAATTGTAGATTTATGGACCTTTTCTCCATGTCTTACATACGTCAGTTTCATTTCTATAACAATACTAGCTATTCATCCTAGTTCTAAGGCAATACTGATAAAAGTCCATACACCCCAAGTGCCCTGCCCCAAAATAAGTGTGGAGATGTTGGCTTTTTCATAGAAGGGTGTTTTAGCTTTCTAATGCCTCAAGAATGCAATATACCAGAAATGGGTTGGCTTTTATAAAGGGGATTTATTAAGTTATGTTTATAGTTCTAAGGCCATAAATGTCCAAACTAAGGTATCCAGAGAAAGCTACCTTGACTCAAGAAAAAAGGCCAATGTCTGTCGCATGGGAAGGCATGTGACATCTGCTGGTCCATGTTCCAGGTTCCATTGCTTCCAGCTTCTGATTCCCATGGCTTCCTCTTTAAGCATCCGTGGGTCCTGACTTGGCTGCTCTGGGGCAAAACCCTGGGTTTCATCTCTTAACGCACGTCTCTAGGGGCTGGAGATTTCTTCTCTTCAGGTTCTGGCTATTTCTGCGGGTCCTTGTTTAGCACCTGAGCTACATCTGCCAGCACACCAAGCATATTCAAATGTCTGCATCTTGGTCAGCTCTGAAGCAACTGTCTTTTCTCTAAAATGTTTCCAAAGGACTCTAGTAAACTAATCAAAACCCACCTTGAATGCAGTCACATCTCCACCTAATCAAAAAGGTCACACCCACAGTTGGGTGTGTTACATCTCCATGGAAACAATCTAATCAAAGGTTCCCACAGTTGGGTGTGTTACATCTTCATGGAAACAACCTAAACAAATCTGAACAATAGGTCTGGAAACTCAAGATTGGATCAGGATTAAAACACGCCTTTCCTGGGGTATATAATAGTCTCAAACCAGTACACAGGGTTCCTGTGTCTACCTGGAACCTTCGCGGTGGGCCAGAAAGCAAGAATCAGGGAGTCCATCCTTCGCCAGTGCAGCTCTAGCAGGTGAGCATGTCTCAGTGGCCAATACTTGCCGTGGCAGTATTGTTATGAGTACTGTTTCTCTTATTTCTCAGTTTCAACTAGAACCTTGAGTACCTGTAGCCCGTAGCTCCCATTGTAACTTCCTTATTTCCATCTTTGCGATTATGACAAAGGTAGCAGCACCCCTGGTTGGCCAGCTCTGTGGTGTGGATCTGCAGGTCGCGCTGGAGGTCAAGTTTCCCCTTACCTTTTGTAAGGGATGTAACGCTGTCATAAGCACCTCATTATCTGCATTAAATCTCTTTCTATTTGCATAGCTAAAGTGATTTCTTCCACGCACAAATGAACCCTAACTAATACAGTCATTAAAAGCTTCCTGATGAATTGATGATGGAGCTGAAGGATGAAGGGAGGGTGCACTCAGCCAAGCAATACATATAAAGATACAGGGAACAGCATGTGCAAAGGCCCTGTGGTAGGAGGGACTGAGAGAAAACCAGTGTAGCTTAATAATGGAGGGTAATGGGAGTGGGTGGGGTTGAAACTGCAGAAACCCCATAAGGAGTTAGCTCTCTCTCCTTTAACTATTGGAGAGTTATTATAAATCTTAAAGAGGAATAGAGTCGGAAACTGATAAAATAAAAATTTTAAGGTTAGAGGTGGGGGAGACCAGCCACTGCAATTCCTCTGGAGGAAGATAATGGTGGCATGAAGCAGAGTATGACATTACAGATGGAGTGATGGGGTGCTTTGGAGTTAAAATGCTGATGATAGCTGCATGTGGAGGAGAGGGAGGGGTGTCGAGGAGAACCCCAAACTTTCTGGCTTTCACAAGCGGTCATGCTATCCCCAGATATAAATCCACTAACCAAAGACCACCAGGAACAACTCAAAAAAGTTGTACTTATTGAGCTTGCTGCAACGAGGGAGAGCACACATCAGGGAGGCCATGGAGTGGCTCAGTAGGAGAATCAGGGAGGGGAAGGGTTTGCACTTGTGCTGGACGATTCTAAGGAAGGTTTAGGAAAGCTGAGTGCCACGTCTGGATTGGATGCTGTAAGAAGCAGAGACAATTTGATGACAGCTGCCAATGGGAAAGAAGCAGCAATCCTTTCTGTGAGCAGAAGAGGGAGGGTGTTTAGTCACTTCTGTGGCTGCAGGAAGGCTTTGTCTTTTTTTTCTTTTTTTAATTTTTATTGTAAAATCTTAGCAAACAAACATACAAACATTCTTGAGATACAAACAGTCCATACATGGTGTACAATCAGTGGCCCACAATAGCATCACATAGGTGTGTATTCATCACCATGATCATTTTTTGAACATTTGCACCTCTCCAGAAAAAGAAAAAAGAAAAAACTCATGCATACCATACCCCTTACCCCTCCCTCTCACTGACCATTGGCATTTCAATCTACTCAAGTTATTTTAACCTTTGTTCCCCCTATTATTTATTTATTTTTATCCATATTTTAAACTCATCTGTCCATACCCTTGATAAAGGGAGCATCAGACACAAGATTTTCACAATCACACAGTCATATTTTGAAAGCTATATCATTATATAATCATCTTCAAGAAACATGGCTACTGGAACACAGCTCAACTGTTTCAGGCACTTTCCTCTAGCCACTCTAGTACATTTTAAACTAAAAAGGGCGTCACTATATAATGCATAAGAATAACCTCCAGGATAACCTCTCGACTTTATTTGAAATCTCTCAGCCATTGACACTTTATTTTGTCATTTCTCTCCTCCCCCTTTCGGTCGAGAAGCTTTTCTCAATCCCTGATGCCGAGTCCCAGATCATACCAGGGTTTCTGTCCCATGTTGCCAGGAAGGTTTACACCCCTGGGAGTCACGTCCCATGTAGAGAGGGAGAGGGCAGTGAGTTCACTTGCCATGTTGGCTTAGAGAGAGAGAAGGGCTTTGTCTTTGTTTTTGTTGCAAATATGAATATGTAGTGCCCTTGTCTCAAAATTTTTTATTTTGTGAGCACTATGTGTGTTCAGTTGGGAACATTATGGCTTAGCTGCCTGCCAAGCTACTTTTCACTTTCTCAGGAATAGTGGGAAAAGATCGTGTTGGGATTCTTTCATGCTGCAAAACAGGTCTCTCTGCAACCATTTGGCTCTCTCTGGTTTCCACCCTGTCTGGGAGCTCTGACTGCTAGAAGCCAACCAGTCATAACTTCTTGGGCCCCATAAATCCAGGGCTGTGATGGGAACTCTGGACTCCCAGTCTTGTGGACTCTTGCACCAGGAGCCTCTGTTTCTGGATACTTTTGGTTCCTTGCACCACGGACCTCTTCACAGGCAGCTCACAACATAAGGGTTTGCTTCATCTAAGCTGGTAAGGGAATCAGCTTCTCAGCAAGGTGCTAGAATTTTAGGTTCCATAACCACAGCAGTGCCATCTCCTCACCTCGCTGTATTTTCTTGGTTAGAGGCACCCACAGGTCATACCCACCTTCAGTGGGAGGGAACTGCATGAGGTGTGAACATAAGTAGGCAGGGATCATGAGGTTTGCCTTAGTCTATCTGCCATGTGTGGCCCAACTCAGAACCAAGGGGTGGAAAAATGCATCCCCTCTTTAGTGAGAGAAACTGCAAAGTTACATGGCAAGGAGGTGAGGACACAGGAAGGGGTGGAGAACTGAGGCATTAATGCAAGTTCTGTCTCCCAAAGGACCACCAGCTCCTGCCAGTGGGTCTAGGGGAAACAAGAGAGGCAGAATAATGGTTCCCACAGGTGTCTACATCCTAATCTCCAGAATACAAGAATATGTTACATAGCAAAAGGGATTCCACATATGTGACCAAATTAAGGGTCCTGAGATGGGTAAATTACCATGGGTTATCCAGATGGATCCAATGCAATCACAGAGGTCCCTAAAAGCAAGAGGATCAGAGTTAGAGAAGGTGTGGTGATGGGGCAGAGGTCAGAGGGATGCAATTGTTGGCTTTAAAAATGCAGAAAGAAGCCACCAGCAGGTAGTCTCTGGAAACTACAGCCTCCAAAAGAAACAAAGTCCTGACAGCACTTTGATATTGACCCAGTGATACCCACCTCGGACTTCTGACCCCCAGAATTGTAAGATAGTAAATTTGTGCTGTTTTATGTCACTGAGTTTGTAATAATTTGTTGCAGCATCAATGGGAAATGAAAACATCCTCTCTAGGAGGCAGGAGGGTGCATTGCCTAAGTTTCCAGGACTAGGTCTTGCAGACAGAGGCAGAAACAAGGACAATTGAAGTTGATGTGCAAGGAGGAAATGTAAAGTACCAAATTTGAAATGGAAAGGGAAGAACCTGCAATGAGAGTAGAAATCATGTCAGTTCAAGACAGAAACCCTGATTGATCCAAACTGATTTCAGCAGAAAAAGAAAAAAAGATGGAAAGAAAGAAATGTATTGTGATGCAAGTCTGGAGCTGGGGCCAGTTTGGGGCTTCATTTACTGTCCAGAATATTGTCCTCTAGGAGCTGTTGTGTTTTTTCCTGTTTCTCCTTCTTTTCTCATTTCTGCCTCTTGGGATTGTCTCCATTCTTAGATGCTTCAAGGCTGCACCAGGTGACATCAGCTCACAGAGTTACATTCTTCTAGATTTGAAACCAGCAGAAGAGGCAGCCAGCTGTGCTCCAGCAGGAGTCAGAAGGCTGTGGCCCAAGGTGATCATGCAGCCTACCTGCACGTGGCCACCCCTGACCCACCTCTCTGATCCTGGCTGGTCGATACCAAGGTCACATGTTCCACCCTGGACCAATCTCTCTGTGTTGGTTTGTTAAATGCTGCTGGAATGCAATATACCAGAAATGGGTTGGCTTTTATAAAGGAGATTCATTAAGTTAAAAGTTTACAGTTCTAGGCCTATGAAAATGTCCAAACTAAGGCATCCAAGGAAAGGTAACTTCACTCAAGGAACTGTGATCTGGGAAAGCATGTGGCTGGCATCTGCTGGCCCTTGTTCCTGGTTTCATTACCTCCAGCTTCTGACCCCAGTGGTTTCTTCACTAAGCACCTGTGGGCCTTCACTTAGCTCCTCCAGGACACAACTCTGGGTTCTGGTTTGCTTAGCATCTCATGGGAAGGCATATGGTGACATCTGCTGGGCTCTACCTCTCCAAACATTCGTGTCTAGGTGTCTGCTCTCTCTGTCAGCACTCCAAGCATTTCCAAATGTCTCTGTTCCTGTTGACTCTGAAGCAACAGTCTTTTCTCCAAAATGTCTTCCCTTTTAAAGGACTCCAGTAAACCAATCAAGACCCACCTTGAATAGGCGGAATCACATCTCCATCTAATCAAAAAGGCCACACTCACAATTGAGTGGGTCAATCTCCATGTATACAATCTAATCAAAAGTTTCCACCCTACATAATTGAGTCAGGATTAAAGGACGTGGCTTTCCTAGGGTCCGCAACACTTTCAAACCAGCACAATCTCTCATCCTGGTTGGCCCATACTGAGGTCACATGCTCTATCCTGGACCCATCTCTCTGATCCTGATTGGTGGATTCTGAGGTCACATGCTCCATTCCTTGGACCAATCTCTCTGATCCTTGTTGGCAGATAGTGAGGTCACATGCTCCACCCCTGACCCATCTCTCTGATCCTGATTGGTGAATACTGAGGTCACATGCCCCACCCTTGACCCAATGTCTCTGATCCTCCTGGCTGAGGCTAAGGTCACAGGTCCTGGAGCTTGAGAGGGGGGCTTTGCTTTGACTAGGTAAAGTGAAGGTGATGGGGAAACATATTCCCTCAATAGCAGGGAGTGGCTTGAGGGAGGCAAACCATAAGTGTTGGGTACAGAAGATGTGCATGTTGAGAAGATGGCGACTGTGATAGGCTGCTCAGCACAGGACGTGTGAGCAGAGCAGCAGAAGAGATCTGGGGTCCCTTTCCCTGTGGCCCCTTTTCCTGTGGCCCCTCTGGGGAGGGGAAGAGGAGTCATCTACTGTATAACCTGACTCATGCCTCAGGCAGGGAAGAGCACAGAGGAGGTTCTAATTCAGATGGGGAAGCTTGGAGATGGTTCTCCAGAGGAGGTGACTGACGGGTTGGATTTGGGATGATGATGATGAGGGATTTTCCAGAATGTGGCAGAAGAATTCAGGATATGCAAGAGAGTTTTCTTTTGGGAAGGAGAAATGGATATGGATAAAGAAACATATTTTGTGAAGGGTTGGAGGTGAGAGACAGCAAGATGAACAATGGAAATTCATTGAAACCAAGATTTAGAAAGCTATAGGACCAAAAAGGGAAGATGGGACCCAAATTAGTGGTAGGTCCAGCCACTAGAGCCTAGGTAACAGGGAAACAGAGACACCATGCGATCAAATATGAGTATTTCTGGGTGAATAAAAAGTGGTACATACACACAATGGAGTATTATTCGCCTATAAGAAACAATGAAGCTGCGAGACACAGTGCAACATGGGAGAACCTTGAAAACATTATGCTCAGGACAATAAGCAAGACAAATAATGACAAATACTGTATGAAGTCACTTCTAAAAGATGGCTAGAAATAGCAAGTTTTCATAGACAGAAAGTAGATTAGAGGCTACCGGGGAGAGAGATAGGGGAGTGTTTGGAAAAAAACAAATATGCTTTGGAAAAATTTCCCTCAGGACAGTGACTGAAATCAGTAAAGTAACCCCCGAGGGTCAATACTTTTTTAACCACCTACTTGGATATTTAAAATTTTTTGAACCTACAAAAACTTGTAATAATAGTTCAGTGAACCTCTATATACCTCTCACTTGCATCCACCAAACATTGACATTTTGTCCCATTTTATCTTCTGTTATAGCAGTGGTTCTCAGCTGGGGGAGATTTTGTTCCCTAGAGGATATTTGGCAATTTCCGAAGACATGTTTGATTTTCCTGACTTGGGTGAGAAGAGTTGTTACTGGTAACTAGTCAGTAGAAGCCAGGGATATGTATCCTATAATGCACAGGACAGCCCCTTACCACAAAGAATGATCAATCCCCAAATATCAACAGTGCCCTGTTTGAAGAACCTTGCTCTCCATATACAACCCTCTTTTACTAAACCCACTTTAGGATTAGTTATAGACATCATAATGCTTTACCCTTAAGTAATTCAGCAAGCATCTGCTAAGAACAATGATATTCTCTTTCATAACCACAGTAAGCACTGGTAATTTAATATTGATTATAATTCTATCATATAATAAGTGGTTCATTTTTAAATTTCTTTAATTATATCAATAATATCCTTTGTAATGGGGTTCTTTTATCCAGAGTGTTTTAATTTGCAAGCTGCTGGAATGTAATATACCAGAACTAGGACAGTTTGAAAAAAAGGGAATTCAATAAGTTAGGAGTTTACAGTTCTAAGCCTATAAAAATGTCCAAACTAAGACATCCAGGACAAGATAGCTTAACTCAAAGAAGGTTGAAGGATCAGGAACAGCTCTGTCATCTGGGAAGTCACATGGCTGGCATCTGCTGGGCCTTTGTCTTGGGCTCCCTTGCTTTTAGTCTGTTCTTGTGGGGGTTCCTCACCTTGCTTCTCCAGGGCTGGCTTTCATCTCTTGGCTCCTGCATTAGTCAGGGCCCTCTAGAGAAGCAGAATAACAGAGAGATCTGTAAAGATGAGATTTATAAAGGTGTCTCATGCAACCACGAGAATAGGAGTCCAAAATCCATAAGGCAGGCTGAGAAGCTGGCAGCTCTGATGAAGGGTATGGATGAACTCCACAAGAGAGTCTCACTGGCTAAAGGAGAACAGTGAAAGAGTTTTTCTTTTTCTTTAAAAGCCTTCAACTGATTGGGTTATCTCATTGGTGAGAGACATACCTTAGTTGATTGCAAATGCAATAAGCCACAGATGCAATCACCTGACAGATGATTTAATACACCAGCCTTCCAGATTATTAGCCAGTCATAAAATATCCTTGTAGCATCAGTCAAGCCAGTGCTTGACCATACAACTGGGCATAGTCACTCGGCCAAGTTGATGCCAGAACCCAACCATCATAGTTCTTCCCTTGTCAATATGGCAGCTATTCATATCACCTTGAAACATGCTTAATATCTAAATAGAAAACAATAAAGGACACATCTTTCATCTAACAATACTCAACTGTCTTGCAAACAACTGGAAACATACTAAAACTCTCCAGAATAGGTGCAAGTCCTTAGGTAACATTTACTCTTAAGCTTTATATACTATGACTTAAATACTATGACATGAACAGGACAACTTATGACATATGATAAGAGGAAAACAAGGTATTTGCTTATGTACAAATGCAAACATACACATGACAAATTAGGGAAGAAATATTCATACAATCACAATTCTCATTTCTGTAACTGGTCAAGTGGCTGTAGTTCATATTTATCACTACCTTCTTCTACTACCCATTCCATGTTCCCTTTACCATCAGCAAGCACTTTAGCTGGCCAGGTAGAGTGACCCATATCTTCATTCCTGAAGTTTCTGGGCCATTGGTAGTCCTGCCTGGATTGGGTTGTTGCAGTTTTCCATTGACTTTAATCACAGGGTATGTAGTACTAAGAGACACCTGAGAGGATCTCCTGTATTATAAACTCTTCTTTACCTCCATTGTGTAGTTGCAGTCCTATTTCCCCCTGAGAGTCACGATTAATCACCCCAGACAGAACAGTAATCCTTTTTCAAGCCTGTTGATTTTGAGGCATGAGAAGCCCAAAATGGCCAGGTGGCAGTCTTCACTTCCAGTTAAATTGAATCATTGCTGTGTCTCCTCGTAGAAGCACGCCTTCTTTTGGAACTAAGACTTCTAGACCAGCAGAGCTTAAGTTTTCAGGGTTAAGAATCAAACACTTTTATAGTGCACCATTAGGGATAATAGTGAGTGGTGCCACTCCCATTTCCACCCCTTGATTCCTGGACTGTGAATCCTGGCTATGGGAGAAACAGCACCATAGAGCATACACAGTTTCCTAGAGAACATTGCCTCAGCCCTGCAAGGTATCTGACCTACTAGGCACCGTAATTGGGTCTTCAACAAGCCATCCAACATTTATACCAACCCAGCTGCCTTTGGATGATGGGAAACATGCTAAGACCAGGGAATTCCTTGAGCATGTGCCTATTCCTGCACTTCATTTGCTGTGAAGTGGGTTCATTGATCAGAAGCAATGCTGAGTAGAATACCATGATGGTGGATAAACATTCTGTAAGTCCATGAATGGTAGTTTTTGCAGAAGCACTGCATGCAGGTAATGCAAATCCATAACTGGAGTATGTGTCTATTTCTGTTAGAACAAATCGCTACCCCTTCCATTGGACCAATTCCATTACATTGGAAGTGGTCCAATGTAATCAACCTGCCACCAGGTAGCAGGTTGATCACCTTGGGGAATGGTGCCATATTGAGACTGAGTGTAAGTCTCTGCTGCTGGCAGATTGGGCACTCAGCAGTTGCCAGGTAGGACTTGGTGAGAAGAAGTCCACGTTGCTGAACCCATGCCTAACCTCCATCCCTACCACCATGACCACTTTGCTCATAAGCCCATCAATGGCAGTAGTAGCTGAAGAAAGAGGATGCCTTGTATCCACAGAATGGGTCATCTTATCCACTTGATTATTAAAACCTTCCTCTGCTGAAGTCACCCTCTTGTGTGCATTCACATGGGACACCAATATCTCCCTGTTCTTTACCCACTCAGAAAGATCTATCCACATATCTCTTCCCCAGACCGCTTTGTCACCAATTTTCCAATCATGTTCCTTCCAAGTCCCTGACTATCCAGCCAAACCATCAGCAACAGCCCATGAATCAGTATTCAAATGCACCTCTGGCCAACTCTCCTTCTAAGCAAAATGAACAACCATGTGCACTACTCAAAGTTCTGCCCACTGGGTGGATTTCCCCTCACCACTGTCCTTGAGGGACATCCTGGAAAGTGGTTGTAGTGCTGCAGCTGTCCACTTTCGGGTGGTACCCTCATATCATGCAGAACCATTTGTAAACCAGACCCACGTTTTCTCTTCCTCAGTCAAGTGACTGTAAGGAACTCCCCAAGAGGCCATAGATCTGGTCTGGGAAAGAGAAGGTAATGTGGCAGGAGTGGAGACCATGCTGGCCTAAATGTCAGAAGTTATTCTTCTTCATGTAACTTACTTCTGCCTTCAAGACCTGCTTTGGCCCTATCTCTTATTACTATTTCCATTTTATGATGGAATGCTGCTGTGCATGCTCAGCTTTATGGCTTTGTGGGTCAGACAACACCCAGCTCAGGAGAGGCAGCTCAGTTCTCATGATGACTTTGTGACCCATGGTTAAACATTCAGTCTCTACTTAGGCCCAATAGCAGTCCAAAAGCTGTTTCTCAAAAGTAGAGTAGTTATTTGCAGAGGATGGCAAAGCCTTACTACAAAATCCTAAGGCTCTGCATTGTGATTCTCATATAGGGATCTGCTAAAGGCTCCAGACAGCCTCCATTTGCCACTGACACTTCCAGCACCATTGGATATGCTGGATCATATGACCCAAGTGGTAGAGCAGCTTGCACAGCAGCCTGGACATGTCACAGAGCCTCCTCTTGTTCAGGTCTCCACTCAAAACTAAAAGTTTTCTAGTCATTCAGTAAATGGGCTGGAGTAGCACACCCCAGTGAGGAACATGTTGTCTCCAAAATCCAAAGAAGCCGATTAGGCATTGTGCCTCTTTTTTGGTCATGGGAGGGGCCAGATGCAACAGCTTATCCTTCACCTTAGAAAGGATATCTGGACATGCCCCACACCACTGGACACCTAGAAATTTCACTGAGGTGGAAGGGCCCCATATTTTTGTTGGATTTATCTCCCATCTTTTGACATGCAAATGACTTACCAATAAGTCTAGAGTAGTTGCTACTTCTTGCTCAGTAGGTCCCATCAACATGATATCATCAACATAATGGACCAGTGTGATGTCTTGTGGGAGAGAGACATGTTCAAGTTTTTCTGGGGACAAGATTGTGACATAGGGCTGGAGAGTTGATATATCCCTGAGGTTCTGGTGGCTTCCACTTGGCCTTTCCTACCATAGCAGCCCTTACCCCAAGAGTCAGAGAACCAGTGTGGGGATTCTGTCAGTTGTCGAGTAGGTGGATTACAAATATGCATTCTAGAACTAGGGAAATGGCCACAGAATGGGTCTGGGACCCACTGGACCCACTGTGAGATGGACCTGAGCTAAAATTCCATTGATCACCTTACCACCATAAGTCCCTACTCTGGTGGACCAGAGTATTGTTCTGGGTCCCCTGGAATTAGTGTCACTTCTACACCAGTGTCAACAGTCACTCAATAAAAGGCTGTAGTTCTCCTTGGGGAAGGCTGGGAGGAAGGTTAACTGTGTAAGTTTTGGGTAGTATAATAGGGTCCGTCCCCCAGGGTACCCAATCCTCCCCTCATTTGAGGGGCTCAGGGTCTATAAACTGTCTCATGCCTGGAAATTGATTAAGAGCCCATGACTCTGTTTCATAATCAAGTTAGACTTTTGTTCACTTGACCTAGAACTCTTCTGCGTATACAGTTCAAACAAGAACTTAGTCGACTTCCTATCTATTTCACGTCTAGGTACTCCATGATCTACTAGCCAATGCCATAAATCTCCGTGAGTCAGGTTATGCTGACTGCTGCTTTGAGTCTGCAGTACACTATGCTGGCCATGCCCACCTTGTCTATGATGATTAAATCCTAGCACGTGGCTTCTGCCAACTCAGGATCTGGTCATCCCCATTGTGTTTAAGGATCCCAGCTCAGTGACAGCAGTTTCCACATAATAGCTGACCTACAGAGAAGTGCAGCTGCACAGCTCTTCAGAGAAGATGGATGCTAGTCACATAAATATATTTTTTAAGGTTCTGGTGAAAGATGTGTCTTCTGGGCATTCCTGGGGTGTGTGACCAGGTCTTCCATGATAAATCCAGTCTAACATTCCAATCTCTCTAAGTCTCTGGATCCCCTCATCTACATTATACCAGGGCAGTTCTGGCATTTCTACCTCAGGTAATGTCGGTGACCTTTTAATCTATATTTCAGCCAACCATCTACACAAACTGTTAATGCCCTTTCTAAGCCCTCCAGCTATAATACTGGATACTGAATTTCTGCTTATGAGCCCATATCAATAAATTCCACTTGATCAAACTTTATATCCCTTCCACCACTATCCCACACTGTTAATATCCATTCCCACACATATTCTCCTGATTTCTGTCTATATAGATTGGGAAACTCATACAGTTCTCTTGGCATATAGTGTATCTCCTCATGGGTTACACTTTGTGCCTCACCTTTCGGCGACTGTTGGGACTTTTAGTCTAGTTATAGGCCTGAAAGAAAAGAGGGGTGGTGGAGGTGGGTCATGAAAAGAAATAGAAGTGTCTTTCAAGCCAATTACCTCAGAGCATTACATTGCTGTTTCATCTGGTGAAACAGGATTAGTTTCTCCAAATAGAGGAGTGATGGCTGTTTCCCCAGGGGAGGTGGTTACAAGGTTAGCAGCCAGTGAAGGGTTAATCTCATTCATTAGAGATTGGATAGCAGAATCCTCTGGGAAGCTGTTTCCTCCTCTGAGAAGCTCTTTCCTCAAGGCAGGCTGGAGGTCGGAAGGCTTTCCTCAGGGCAGTCCATAAAGGCTCAGCAGATTCTGGGAATTCCATTTCTCCATTGCCATCATTGTCATGCCGTATATCACATCCCACATTTCAGGATCCCATTCTTTTCCAAACAAAGCCCTTACTTTAACAGCAGATACGCTGCCAAGTTGAGATTTTAGTTTACTTTGTATAACTGCTACTCACACAATGAGGCTCTATATCTGGTTTTCAGAAATGTAAAGTCTGTTATCACAGGAAATAAGATTTTCTTTCAGGGCAAAATGGAAACTTTTACATCATTTATTTGGTGCTTAAGATGCAATTTTGAAGGCTTCAGCTCATCCTTTTCCCTCAAGACTGTATCCAGCATATCAGCCAACATCATTATACCTGTTAATTCCACAAAATTCCATAAAGTTGTCAAAAATACTCTGAACCAAGAGCCTTGTCTCATATAAGTATACAATTAACACAATCTAATAGTGGTATATTGAGTATCTCTTTTGCCAATTCACCCCATGGGTTGTCAGTGCCATCTTGATTATTGGAAACAGAGTCATTAGTGCCTCTGATTCTAGCCAGAGTTAGAAAACCAATTGTAAAAATCCATTTTTAAGATTCTGTTTCTCAAGAAGTAGTCCCAGTACCAGGCTGTATTAGTCAGGGTTCTCTAGAGAAAGAGGACCAACAGGAAAGATCTGTAACTATGAGATTTATAAAGGGGTCTCATGCAGCTGTGGGAATGAAAGAGTCCAAAATCCATGACGCAGGCTGTGAAGCTGGTGGCTTTGATCAAGGATCTGGAAATACACCACAGGAGAAGCTTGCTGGCTGAAGAAGCAGTGAAAAAGCCTTTCTTCCTTAAAAGCCTCCAATGTATAGGATTATCTCACCTAAGACACGCTGTAGTTGATTGCAGATGTAATCATCTATAGATGCAATCAACTGATGGATGATTTAATACAACCTTCTGGTTTATCAGCCAGCCATAATCTTGCAGCAAAGGTCAGGCCAGTGCTTGCCTGATAGATAACTGGGCATCATCACTTGGCCCAAGTTGACACCAGAACCCAACCATCACACTTACCTGGGCCATCTCCAGGTTCTGGCTTGCTTAACATCTCGTGGTGACATCTGCTGGGCTCCAAGCATCTCCAAAAATCCATGTCTCTGTTCTCTAAGTGTCAGCATCTTTGTCACTCTCCTTGGTCAGCTCTGTAGTTTCTAAGATTTCTCCAAAATGTTTCCTTTATTAAAGGATTCCAGTAAACTAATCAAAGTTGCATCTCCAGCTAATCAAAAGACACAATTGGAGGTGTCTCATCCTTGTGGAGATAATTTAATTTAAAGTTTCTGCCCTACAATATTAAATCAGGATTAAAAGAAACAGCTGCCCCCACTAGATTTGGTCAGGGTTAAAACATGGATTTTCTAGGGTACATAGTAGAATTAAACAAGTACACAGAGTCCCTGGATAAAAGGATACTATATTGTATTCAATTGTCATGTTTCTTTAATCTAGAACAGTTTTTTTTTCTTTTATGACATGGAGTTTTTTCTGTAGAATTCAGTCTTGGTTTTGAAGAGTTCAGTCAATTTGGTAGATTCTTATTAAATATTCTTGGCAGGAACATTACATTGATGATTCAGGGTCCTTTATGGTACATCACAGCAGGAGATGTGGCTTAAAGGGGTCAACTCTTAGTCTATTAAAAATTTCATATTCTTTTTTCTGCCTATTTTGTCTCTTATTCCTCATCTTCTCTCCTCTTCATAACCACTCTCTCTATCCCATTTTTGGTCTCTCTTCCTATCCTCTAACCCTCTCCTCCTTGACTAGTTTCTCTTTGATTATCAGCACCATTCTCTTCTCTTCATTTTTTGTCAGTCTCTGTGTCTCCTCACTCCTCTATTTTCCTCTGCTTGCCTCTTCCTTGTCTTCTCATCTGTCCTTTCCTCTCCTCCTCATCAATTACTTTTCTCTTTTTCTCTCCTTTCCTTTATATCACATCTCCTTCCTACCTCACCTTCTTCTCTTTCCATTTTTCCTCTTAGCACTCTCTCCTCAGGCTCCAAGCATAACTTCTGGTTTATAGAAGACATCCCAACATCCATTTCCCCCTTCTCACATCCTAATCAACCTCAATTGTCTTCAGGTAGTAATGTATCCAGTCCCAGGGAAAGCATTTAATTGGTTCAAGCTTATCATAATAATCTCACTTCCCTTTGTCTGGTTCATCCATGGATGGTCATGTGACCCAGTTATGGCAAATGGAACAAATGATGAAGTTTGCTGTACACTCTGGGAAGGTGCTTGCCCCCGATATGTGATGACAAAGATGTTTTGGCTCCTTGCCTGCTTCTGTCCTGCTTTTGGTCATTGTCATGGGGATTGGTGCTGTGGTAGCCATTTTATGACCCTCAAAGAAACCATGAACAGCCCACCAAGGATGGAAGACTGATAAAGAAGATCCTTGATGATATGCATACAACATTAAACCATCTCTGGAATCACCTTCATCTGCAGTTCTTATTTAGGAAGACAAGATCTGCATTATTTAAGATAATATCTTTGTATTTTTTCTGTTATTTGCAGCCCAAACATCCTTCCTTATGAGGTAGTGATGATGGTTCTGGAAGGAAGGGGATGGTAGGAAAAAAGGCTACATCTCTGCATCAAAGTTCTAAGCTATTGTTCTGTTTTCCTCCCTGACATAAGGAAGATAGTGAATGGCCTTTCACCCACTCCTGAGACTCTTTTTCTTCAGAGTGAAGGGATGAACCACAAGGCTCAAGACACTGACTCATCTATGATAGGTTTTGACAGTCAAAACTCTCATCTTCCCAGAGTCTTCCTGGAATTCCCATCATGCACCAAGGTTAGTCATTCTACACCTGCATGAATCAAAGCCAGCTCACCTCTTGACTTCCTTATGGAGGCTGGACTCACAGAGGTAAGTGTGGATTCAGGGAGGGAGACCAGATAGAAGATGACTTCAGGCATCCAGGCAAGAAATGATGAAGGTGGAAAAAGTGGAGATAGGATATATTTTGGTCATAGCAAATGTGTCCAAAACCCAACTCAAATAAGCTTAAGCCAAAAAGGAACTTTTTTAGATTATGTAGCTTGAAAGGATGGGGGAAGTCACTGAATCAAAGCAAGTTTGCAAAGGAGTGTAACTGGAAAAACTAGGGATCCACACTTATAGATTCTCTCTCTCACATATATATGTTACCTGCATCTTTCTATCACTTTCTCCTACATTTCTACCTTTCTATTCTTCTGTCTGATGATTAGACTCTCATGTTCTAGGTGTGAAGGAGTGTTGCCTCCAACCCCAGCAAAATGAAGAGCTTCTTTGTCCCAGAGCACCCTCCAATCCTGGTGAGGAACTCTAATTAGCTATGCTTGCATCATTGCCCACTCTGAGGAACAATCAATGTTGCCAGGAGATGGGAAGCTGTGATTGACTGAGTCTGGATTACATGCTGTGGTGGATTGAATTGTGTGCCCCAATTTGGGCATGTTCTTGGTCTTGTCTGTATTCTGGTGGGTGTGGACCTATTATAAAAAGATCTCCCTTAGATGTTCCCAAGATGAGTTACGGTGTGACCCAACCTGGGCTTTAATCCAGGTTACTGGAGTCCTTTATGAGCAGGGTAAAAGTGAGATGGGAGAGAGAAGCCAGGGGGAGTGGCCAGAAGCTGGGAATCAATAGACCCCAGAAAAGAAAGGAGAAGATGCCACCATGTGTATTGTCATGTGATGGGAAAGCCAAGGATCAAGCATCATGCAGAGACCATAGTCTTCATCGAGAAAAAATCACCTTGCTGATGCCTCAATTTTGGACTTCTAGCCTTGAAACCATGAGCCAATAAATTCCCATTGGTTATGCTAGCCCATTACATGGCATTTGCTTTGGCATTGGGAAACTAAAACTCATGCCCACGATTGCAGTTGTGGGGTGGGGTGGAGCAGAGTCCAGTGGGGCTACAGAGAATGAACAGAGAAGTGGTGGACAGACATTACCCATGCTTCAGTTTACAGACAGCAGCTGGCCCTGACAACCTAGAATGGTGTGGAAGCCACCATACCATTGGCTTTCAAAGTTCTGCTAGGGGTATTCGGTGTTGTGCAAAGACAAGGGGCAAACAGAGTGTATCACAGGAATATTTGAGAAATGGAAATATATTTTTATACCCAAACAAGCATTGTTCTGTTATGAGACTGTCTCCAAAGCTCCTCACTGTGGCTAGTTCCTTCTTGTCATTTAATTCCCACCTGAATGTTACCTCTTCAACTGGTCTTTCCTGATCACCTTGTCCAAAAGCGCGCTGCCTTCAGGTGCTGTCTGGCATCCTATTTTATTTCCTTCTCATCACTTTCTGAAACTGTTCTTCCTTTTCTTTTTCCCTCCTAATTCCAACTCATCCCTGAGTCTCAACCCCCGCATGGCCTCCTCAGGGGAGCAGCCTCTGACTTCCCCAACTAAGTTTCATGCCCTAGGTCTGGGGTGACACTTTGTCACATATCTCTCCATTGGAGCATCTCCTTCAACTACATTGTCATATTTGCTTGTATGGTTATTTGATTAATTATATGCATCACCCATTAAAGTGTGCGTTCCATGAATATTTTCCCAATATTTTAGTAAGAAAAATTTCAAACATGTATAACCTTAAAAATATGTTCTATCCCAGTATCTAAATTCTACAATTAACATCTTACTATGCATTTTACAATACTATAGTATACTTACTGTATTATACTTCATAGTTTATTCTCCTATACTATAGTTATCTATCCAATATTTCAGCATGTACATCACTAACTGAAACTAAATATTTGTTTACAGTCTATTTTTCCTTTGGAGTAAAAATTATCTACAATGAAGCACACCAGTCTTCAGTGTACCTTTTGATAAGTTTTGACAAATGCACACACCTCTGCAGCCCAAATCCTTTTCAAGTTATATACTATTGCCATCACTCAAGAATTGCCTTCATGTCATATCCCAGTAAATCCAAGACCCTGTCCCTCAGAAGCAATGGTTATTCTGATTTTACCCAACACAGATTAGTTTTATCTTTTCTAGAACTTCATATAAATGGTAACATGCAACATGCTGTCTTTTGTGTAAAGCTTCTTTCCCTCAGCCAATGTATTTTGAGATTTATCCATATTCTTTTATGTATCAGTAACCTGCCCCTTTTTATCTCTGAAAAATATTCCATTGTATGGATGTACCATCTTTTAAAAAAATCTACTTATAAATAAAGCTGGTATGAACAAATTTTGAAACCAATCTAATGAGGCATAGTTCACATTCCATAAAAATCTATCCATTGTAAGTATACAACTCAATAACTTTAAGTAAATGTACAGAGTTATATAATCATCACCATAATTCAGTGGGATTCCAAAATCCCATTGAGCCCATTTGCGGTCAATCCCAACTCCAGCCACTAATTCCAAGCAACCACTGCTCTGCTTTCTATTTCTATAAATTTGTTTTTTACGGACATTGCAAAATAATAGAATCACACAATATGTAATATTTTGCATCTGGCTTCTTTCATTTAGCTTAACATCCTTGAGTTTTATCCATATTGTATCATTATCAGTATTTAGTTCCTTTATAATGTTGAATAGTATTCCATTGTAGTAATATGACACATTTTGTTTATCCATTTGTGAGTTGGGGTCATTTAGGTTGTTTCCACTTTTGCCTGTTGTTAATATTGCTGCTATGAACATTTGTGTTCAAATCTTTGTGTGAGTATATATTCTCATCTGTCTTGGGCAGGTTCCTGGCAGTGGAATTGCTGGATCATATGCTAAGCTTATGATTAACGTTTTTGGAAACTACCAAAGTTTTTTTTCCAGATTGACTGAATCACTCTACAATTCCAGTAGCACTTTAAGAAGGTCCCAGTTTCTTCAATTGCTATTTGTTGTGATGGACACTCTTGAACAAGTCTTTATATCAGTGTTTGTAAGTGTTCATTTCTCTTGGTCAAAAAATACCTAGGAGTGGAACTGCTGGGCCATAAAATCGGTGTATTTTTTTTACTTTATAAGAAACCGCCACCATCAACAATAGAATGGATAAATAAATTTTGGTATATTCATACAGTAGAATATTATACATCGATGAGAATGAACAAGTTTTTGCTACAAGCAACACTTTAATCTACAAATATAGTGCTGAGCAAAAGAAGCCGGAGCAGGCACTTGAAAGTGCCTTCCACATGGCTGCCTTTATTGGCTTGCCATCTGTCATCCTCCTCTAGATCATAAGCTCAATGCAGACAGGGTCTCTTTCTTATTCATTGCAGTATCCCCAGCTTCAAGGAGTTTTTCGCTGGCATCAGATGCTTAGTGGTTGAGTAACCTGGGAGTAGGTGGGGCTGCTTATGACAGCTTAGATATAGATCCCCATTTTCCACTGAAGGTATGACCTATTACCCAATTTGGCAAAGATCCCTTGACACCCTGCCATATTCATTCTCAAGCCCCCATCTAGCTCACCCATCTGTCATAGCTGGATGCCCTTGGGTGGACCCTATCCTTGGCTGTGGCCAGAGCAATGACAGTTAATTCTCGGTTCCCCTCTCTGATGTATCAGCAGCATGAGCACAGTCAAAGCCCCTGCTCCTGGACATGCCACTCTCCCTGGGTTTCCCGAGCCCTCACCAATGGCTCCTCTCATCCTCCTTACTCACTCTTCTCCCCAGACAGCCCTAGGCTCCATCCTTCAGCCTTTCTCTCCCCACTAGTCACCCTTTCCTTTGGTAATAGCACTCACTTCTGCTCCTGCGTGGGACCTTGACTAGCTTTCCCTCTGCCTAGAATTCCTTTTCCTCAGATACCCACCCCCCACTCTCCAGCTAAACTAGTTCCCTCACCTCCTTCAGTGTTTGCTCAAATGTCGCCTTCTCATGGAGATATCCCCAGCCATCCTTTAACCATTTCAACCTGCCTCCCCTCTGCTTCACCGTCCAGCTCCTCCGTACAAAACTGATCACCTTATTACACACCATTCGCCTTTGATTTAAGCTGTATCTTGTCTTTCTCCCCTATAATAAAGTAGGTTCCATGAAGGCCAATATCTTCCTGGTTTTATTCATTATGGCCCTGGCACATTGTAGGTACTGGATGAATATTCATTGAATTAATCACGGGCCAAAGAACAACGCGGTTTAGCATCTTCTGCACTTGTTTCTCAACACCCACTAATTATCCTTTTATTCCTGAAAATCCTCCTTTGAAATTTTTTAATGCAATTTTATTGAAATATATTATATATTCCCATATCATTTAATTATCCAAAGTGTGCAAGCAATGGTTCGCAGTGTCCTCATCATGCTGGGCACTCATCATCACAATCGATTTTTGAACATTTTCATTACACCAAAAAAATTAAAATAAGAATAAAAACAAAAGTTAAAAAAACACCCAAAACACCTCGTCCCCCAATTATTTATTTATTTTTTGTCATTGTTTTCTTACTCTTCTGCCTTTGAAGAATTTTTAACTCCCTATCCCATCCCCGAGTTTACCTGTTGCAGAACATGCCACATTGCATTTTTTAAAAATAAATTTTAGTTTTGGAATAGCTTTAAATTTAAAGAAAAATGACGAAGATAGGAAAGAGAGTTCCCATATCCCCTCCCCACACCCAGTTTCCCCTATTATTTGCGTTTTCGATGTGTGTGATACCTCTGTAACCATTAATGAACTCATACTGACACGTTATTATTTACTAAATTCTCTACTTTATTCAGGTTTCCTTATTTTTCCCTGATGTCCTTTTACTGTCCCAAGAACCCATCTGGGATCTCACATTCCTTTGTCATCATGTCCCTTCAGGGTCCTCGTGCCTATGAGGGTTTCTCTGACTTTCCTGGCTTCTGATCATCTTCATGATTTGGAAGGCTGGCCAGGTCTATTGAAGGAGATGTCTCCATGGGATCTTGCCTCACATTCTCCTGATGAGACTCAGTTTATGTG
>PVIY010017864.1:0-48701 GCA_004026745.1 Myrmecophaga tridactyla
TCTTTTTAAATTTGTTGAGACTTGCTTTGTGATCCAGCATATGGTCTATCTTTGAGAATGATCCATGAGCACTTGAGAAAAAGGTGTATCCTGCTGTTGTGGGGTGTAATGTCCTATAAATGTCTGTTAAGTCTAGTTCATTTATTGTAATATTCAAATTCTCTGTTTCTTTATTGACCCTCTGTCTAGATGTTCTGTCAAGACAACTATATTCAAATAGCATCTGCCAATGGGTAAAACATATGAAAGGTCCTTTGTTCTGTCTCCTTGACACCAGTTGAATTTCCTGATCAGAATTTAACAGGAAGGCAGATTCACATGCAACACTTCCAGTCCAATTGCTCTCAACTAATTTAGTCCTACCAGCCTGTGACAGGTTTTTCTCCTACTGTCTGCTGAGCTCTTTCACTCTGAACAGATTTGTCACATGGGAGAGGACCACCACCAGGATGTACTGGAGCCAGGTCTCATCCTGCTTCTGTCTCTCACCTTCTCACAGTTTACTTTTTAATTCATTAATTCATTCAACAAGTGTTTCTTGAGGGCCGCCCACATACAACCACAATGCTCTAGGTCCTAGGACACGATAATGAGCCAGACAAGTCCCTGCGCTCCTGAGCCTATGCTCTCATTCTCGTGAGGACGTGGCACCCCATGTGCATTCCTGCTGTCCCCGCATCTTGTCAAGTTATTTTCGCAGAGCTATAGTCATTAATGAAGTAGGAAGAACCAGGCTGATAAGGGGAAAAGGGTCAGTATCACTCTAGCTGCTTCAGAACGCAACCTCCATGCAATGGAAGGACGTCTGCCCTGGTCTCCATTTGAGACCAGTCTTGTTTCTCAACCAGGTCTCTAGCTGTAGAGGCATTTGCTCTATTTCTGGTCATATAATACACAGAGCTCAACCAATTGCTCTTTCCAACTCAATAAAATAGAGTTCTCATAAACCATCTTATTATTAACGCCTTGTATTAGTGTGGTTCACTTATTGAAAGAAGATTTTTTTATAATTGTACTATTAAATATACTCCCATGGTTTATTTTAGGGTTCACTTTCAGTATTATATAATCTTATGGATTATTTTTAAAGTTTTTATTCAAGTAATATATGTACAACCTAAAATTTCCACTTTTAACCACATTCAAATATGTATTTCAATGCTGATAAAGTGTGCAGAGTTTCTGTTTGGGATGATGGAAAGTTTCAGTAAGGGGCAGTGGTGATGGTAGCACAGCATTAATGTAATTAACAGTTGTGTAAATCTTAGCAGTTGATGGAAAATCTTCTCAAATTCTGCTATTAGTTTTAATGCCAGATGCTAGTTTTCAGCAGTTTTTTCCCTCTTTCTTCATGGGTATTTGGAGTAGGGTAGTAGGCGATTTGGATTATCTTGGAGTGCAATGCCAGCATCATTTTAAACCTGGGCCATTGGCGGCTCAGTGCAGAGCTCTCGCCTGCCATGCCAGAGACCGGGTTTGATTCCTGGTGTCTGCCCATGTTAAAAAAAAAAAACCTGGGCCATTGACTCTTCACTGTTGAGTTCAGAATAAATGTGAGACATTTAATTCCACTGTCTCATAGAAAGGCAGAGATACAGTGCTAACAGCCCCTCCAGAGATATGGCAGAGCTATGGACATCTAGAGGTCCCTGAGGAGAAACCCTACATGTATCTTCCCATGAAGGTTGATAAACTCTCCAAAGGTGGGCGAGAACCAGGGGTCCGAGGCTGTGTTTTTAGCAATATCAACTTTTAGCGGACAAAAACAGAAAAATACACCAATACACATTGTTCTCTGTTGATTCTATTTTCCTTTTACTCCCCTGTGAAAATGTACATATAAATAAAATAAATATTCAGTCAAGTCTTGATTAGTCATCTTGTTAAATCACAAACGGCCCCTTTTCTGACCAGTCTAGAGAGAGGATGGAATCAGAGTCAGATAACAAATGAGCCTCTCTTTGTTTGTGGAGTGTATCGTGAACAGCTTTCTGAAGCGCAGTGCATCACTTTAGAATTTCTTTTCTCTGCATAGCTACCGTGTCTTGAAGGCTTAAGTTTTGGGCACTGTGCTAAGCACTTTGCATGCATTGTTTCATTTAATCTTCATAAGAATACTATGACATGAATGTTATTACCCCCATTTTAGAGTAAAAAAACAACCACATATGATAAAAATTCTATTATTTTCCCAGTCACACAAAATAGAGTGGCAGGGTCAGGATTTGGAGCTGGCCTGATTCCAAAGCCTGTATTCTTCATCAAGTGCTATACTCGATGACCCACTGCCTCCCCACACAACACACAACACACACACCACACACACAAACACAAGTATAGAAGGGGCTGTAAGAAGACATTACTTGTGTGTAGGGTTTTTAATTTCTTTCCATGCAAAAGAAGTGTCAAAAGACTTGCTTTGAAAGCTATTGCTTATTCTAATATTCAAAACATTTTGCGACTCTTCTTTTGGACATATATTTGTGATTTGAAAAAATATTAGTTTCATTAATTGACTGTCATACCTTCTTGTTGACCAGAAAGGACTGAACATGCATTCACTAGATTTACCTCTGCAGGACTTTAGTTTTTATAAAAGAAGTTTTCTTTTCAGTCACAAAATCAAATTTTGCCCCATATGAAGATTCAAAAGAATCTTCCACAAAAGAATATAAAATTCTTATGATTTTGTAACTTCAGTACAGCAACATTCATGTATCTATTAAAATTCTATTAAGGAAGAACACATAGAGACATGGAAAATGTACATCGTGTTAACATAAAAAGAGTTTGCATATTATAACTGCAGTTATGTACAAATATGCATCTATATAGATGGACAAGAACAAGGAATGCAAAGTAACTTGCAAAAATAGAAATGGTTGCAAAATGATAAGGGTTTTTCCATTTTTCAAAGTGTTCTTAAATATTATTGCTGAGTATTAAAGTATCCTTATGCTGGTCAAAACTACCTTGAATTCGTCATGTTCCAGAAAACTGTATTAAATGGACAGTAGCCTGTGGAAGGAAAATATTAAGATCCCTACCAGTTTTTCAAGAACCACTAATTAACCTTCAGATTGGGGAAGATCCTCTCTCGATATAGCAAAATAGCATCTTTTTCAAGCAGTTTTCCTTTACTATGGCTATTTTGGAAAGCTTTTATTTTTCCGTTCAGAATCTATAATTATCACTTAAATGGTAATTCAAGTTCAATTTAAGACTGCTACTTTCCCGGGGCGGTGGGGAATATTAAACTTCCTTGCTCAAGAAACTGCAGCTCTCAATTAATGGTATTACCAAATCTGAACTTCCCAGCCAGGCATTAAAGACTTTCAATCACCTACCCTCTCCCCTAATAACACTTCAGTATAAACTTTACCCCATAAGAAGTACCTCATCATGATCCAAAACTGCAAATTTTTTATATGATATGAAAGTAATTATGCTTGAAGTCCCTATATTCTGATAATTTTTTGTTTTAGATATTTATTTTTAAAAAATTAAAAATCAGAGATAAATTTTAAACCCCCTTTGTTTTTTCCCCAGACCCATTCCCTTATTTCCCTCTCTAGAGGTAATTATTATCATGAATTTGGGGAGAGAAGCATCTTCTAGTATATGCTTTGTACTTATTATTACAGATATATGTATCTATAAATAATATATAGTGTTTTTAGTTGTACTTTTAAAATTTTCATAAATATCAGTTTGTCTTCTGCAATTGGCTTTTTAAAAATTTGATGTTGTTTTTGAGATCCATCTATGTTGTATTTAAGACTTCATTAATTTATTTAAGTTCCCTGCTGCAGATTAGTTGTCCTATGGTTGCATTAACTTGAAAATGAAGCAACTTATGCAAAAAAAAAAAAAAAAAAAAAAAACTCCCGAGTTATCATAGTTGTAGGACAGGGACTAAAATCTCTTGCCTGAGAGCTTTCTGCCATCTTTGATTTGAGTTGTTGGGTGGAGGGCTTTCAAGTTGAGTGCAAGCTCTGAGGTGAAAGCATCTGGTCAAGGGTTGGGATAATATGTGCTGACATGGGGAGAGAATGAGATGTGGTTTTAGAATATAATTACGCTTAGAGCATATGTATTTAAGATCCCATTCCGCTCTCCCAGCGAAATCCTGTCACTCTGGTGTTGATGGCTGCATTCCAATGCTATGGAAGAAACAGAACTGGAGTAGACAAGCATCTCTTTGGCATTTGTCTCATACATAGATAATAATTTGTCTCTTTGGCATTTGTCTCATACACAGATAATAATAATTCAGGTTTCAACATTCCCTTTGCCGTTGGTGAACATTTGTTGAACACCAAACAGTGAGACGGGCCCAGGCGATGCAGCTGCTCGCAGTGTCCTTTTGGTGTCAGCAGGAGCCTTGTGAGCTCTCCTGTCCATCCTTTATTGCAGGTCCACGCACGTTCCCGTCGGGGAGGACCAGGTCCAGCACATGGAGCTCGCTCAGGACCTAGCCCAAGGCTTCAACAGAAAGTATGGGGAGTTCTTCCCAGTGCCCAAGACTGTTCTCAGTAAGTAGCAGTCATGTAATTGTTAAATCAAGGCATCATTCAAAGACAGGATTGGATAACGGATGGATGCCTACAGTGTTCTAGGGACTAAACTTGGCTTCTCATGGACAGGATGCAGTATCAGTAACTAGAATCCCCATCTTTTTCCGCTATGTGCAACTAGTAGACTTGCTTGTATTATTGAATAAAATACTTTTTTGAAGGTGTGGAAAGCATAGGAGAGACTAAAACCCATGATAAATATGTTATAATAATATTCACTTTTAAGTATTCTACGGTTTACAAAGACATCTGGTAGAGCAGGTATTTTCCCTGGTTTTGTGGCTGAAGAAACCAAGACCTGGCCAGGCTAACTTTGGGTCCAAGTCCTGTGACAATGGCAAAAGCTAGGGCCCAAATTGAGAGCCTGTGATTCCAGCACCAGTGTACCTTGCCTTTCTTATTCATAATGAAACAGGAGTCATAAGAATAAAGCCTGCTTAATCATAATCTCGATGGAGTAAGAGGGAATTGCTAATCTGCCTTCTTAAATGCACAGCAGAAATGGAATGTGCTGTCCATCTCCTGGGTCTGAAACCTCAGCTGCAGCCTGCGAGGCTCTGCTAGTCTGCAGCCTTGAGGAAAGAAGCTGTAAATCTCTGTCAGTGTTTTGGTAGCAGTGTAGACTTGGGGCGGTGACAGGTTGCTGAGCCTAAGCACTATCCATCTTTATTAAGCTGACAGCATTTTCAAGTATACCATGGGCCTTATATCGATTTAGAAACACACAGAGGGTCTGAATTTCTAACTTATTCCAACAGTTCATACAAATAAATGCAGGGCACCCCTTTCATTGAATCAACTTCTAGCAGTTAGCAATATTTTAATGTTTTGGCCTAGTATTATTTTACCTGTTTCAATTTTATGTGCTTCTTCACTAGCCATGAGCTACTCAGGCGATTACTAATAACAGTGGTATATGAGGCATAGCTTAACCTCTTGAGTCTGTTGGACCATTAAGCGAGCCAACTTCTCCCCTTTGTGCATGTGGGTGTGTTGGAATATATACTTACATAATCATGGATAAAGGTGTGGAAGGATTGCCACAGATTAAAATTGGCTTGGGGTCAGCAAGGCCAGTAGTGCAGGGACGGTGATTAGCCGTAGGGAAGAAGAGAGGAAGGAAAGAGGGAGCGGAAAGAAAAAATCAATACTTCTAAAAAAGGTATACACACCAAAAAGAGCATGCTTGATGCAGTTTCATTTGTTTATAAAAATTCAGTGTGTGTTCAAAGATGCATGAAAATACATCAACCAAACTTAAGAGTTATCACAAGGTGAAGATATTTCAGATGATCTGTATTTTCATTCTTATATGAATTGCTTGACTTTTCCACCGGCGTGTGATATTTACCTCATCGGGTAAAGATCACTCGGTATTCTTGGCATTGAGACCCAGACACTGACATTGGTTTATTTGTTGTGTGTGTCTGTTTTTTTGTTTTGTTTTGCATGTGTGTTTTTCTTTTTTGGGCTTCGGCGTGTGTGCTGATGTCTTTACTTAGCATCAATGAAGAAGGTAAAATCCCTTCGTGACCCTTCGGCCAAAATGTCCAAATCAGACCCTGACAAACTGGCCACCATCCGAATAACGGACAGTGCGGAGGAGATAGTGCAGAAGTTCCGCAAGGCCATGACGGACTTCACCTCCGAGGTCAGCTATGACCCGGACCGCAGAGGGGGCGTCTCCAACATCGTGGCCATCCACGCCGCAGTGACCGGGCTCGCGGTGGAGGAGGTGGTCCGCAGGAGCCAAGGGCTGGACACCGCGCACTACAAGCTGGTCGTGGCCGAGGCCGTCATTGAGAAGTTTGCTCCAATTAAGAGGGAAATTGAAAGACTGAAGATGGACAGGAGCTACCTAGAGAAGGTTTTACAAGCGGGGTCAGCAAAAGCCAAAGAATTAGCACATCCTGTGTGTCAGGAGGTAAAAAAATTGGTGGGGTTGTTGTAGAAAGTTCCGACGAGTCGCAGGAAAGGGTTTTCTATCTTGTGGTCTGTGCACTCGGATAAAGGCAGCGTTCCTCACACAGCGGAAAGCTGTGGTTTGAGGATTGTCTTTGTTTTGGAGAATAATGCTTTGTAGTCTTCAAAAAGAACAATGTTTCAACTCCCATCAGCAGAATGCTGTAACACCAACAGCAGCAAAATTAAGGAAGGCACAGCTATTGGATACCCCAGTTATTGAGACACAGAATCTTTGGCCTGAATTTGTCTACATAAATGTGAGGGAGGTGAGGAGTAATTTGGCAAATGTGGGTATCACTTGTGTTTCTTGGGGAGTATTTGCTATCACAGGTATTCCCTTTATCTATCCCAAGCCTTTTAAAAATTAATGCATTGATGTTTTAAACTTATAATCTGTGGGATGCCATTTGCACTAATTTATACTCACATATCAAGAAAATAAGTTGGCTATTACGGTTCATTTGTCACTGAGATGGGTGCCTGCTCAATGTGCATAAGCTGCTTAACTTGTTTCCGTGAGACCACACTTCTTGTTTCAGCAAGCATTTTTTTTATTTAATTCAGAGATACATAATGTGATCTTCTGAGAAAGTTGCATTATTTCAACTTTATTTATTATACAAGAGCCCAAGCCCCCATATTATGTTCCTCATAAGTGATTCCTTGCATTTATCCCTCAGTTTAGTCTCACCAACTAACTTCCTATGAACTTATGAAAGGAACTATCATTTTACATATGAGGGAAGTGAGGCTCAAAGAGCACAACTGGCTTGTACATATCAGTAGCAAAAACTTTATTCCTTATTCCTAAGAGTTGTGCTTTTTTTATATGATAGTACAAAACCTTGAGGGGCAGCATGTTTGAGACCCCAAACATTCTTACTTTGAAGGTGGGTCCTGGAAATTCGAGACCTGATCTACTGATATTGTTGATATTGGCAACTCAGCCAATAGCTGCTTGCTTTAAATCTGGATTTAGCCAGCCCAGGACTAATTTGCTCCTCAGAATCCCAAGGTAGATTCCACTGCTTTTTGGGGTCTCCCCTATGCTTGTCGTGGAGACACTGCAAAGTACATTCTGCCAAACTACACAAGTAGTGAGGCCTGACAAAAGCAGATCTTCTGGCTTTCCTCATCTCACCTCAACTTCAGTTTCCCTAAGTCATAATAAATCCCCCTAAAACTTAGCTTTTCGGCACTTCCATTTTCCATACCTAAAAATGGAAATGATGAGGGGGTGCAAGGGTAGTTCAGTGGTAGAGTTCTTGCCTGCCATGCGGGAGTCCGGAGTTTGATTCCCGGCCCATGTCCTTCCCAAAAAGCAAGTGAACAAGCAAAACAAACCAATAGAAAACAAACAAAAATTCAACAAATGGTGCTGCAATAACGGGATACTCACATGGAAAAATAATGAACTGTGCCCCTGCCACACAGCACACAAAAAAATAAAAAATGGAAATGATAAACCTGACACACTGCATCAGGCCCTGATGGCAAGGCTGACTTTGTAATAGAAATTGCTTAGATGGCTTTTTTGGCAATGAGTGTCGTGATCGCCATTTATTCATACAAGATTAGCATGTTGGGCAAAGAGTTTTTGCCCATGTTTCTTAAGAGAGGGAAATTGAATGGTCCTTGTATCAGAACAAATATAAACCCACAAAACATTGCATTCCAGAATTCAAATTAGAAGGCCCATTTTAGGATTTTTGGAGGCAGCCTGACTCATGGGAAAAGGAAACATTTTGCCTTTCTTGGTATGGGGTATCCATAGAAATATGCCCTGTTGCATATTTCTTCCAAGCCTCTTTTTTCTCTTTTCCTTTCAAAGGAACCATATGACTACTGGAAAATGACGAAATTAAAGATGGCTCTATTAAACCAATTGTGTGTGTGAGTGTGTGTTTACTCCCTGTGAAATAACCTTCCTCCAGAGAACTGAAGGCACCATGGACATAATCTCAGAAGAGCAAAACCAGATGACTTGTGAGAACGTTCGCATGCGTGGGTGAGGTTGCACTTTGGAAAGTGTTCCTAGGACTCATCTTGTCCAACATCGGCCCGTAATGATTGATGGATTTGTCCAGTAACCTCAGGAAGTCGATAAAAGAGCCAGAGCTAGAACCTAGACCTATTTTTACATTGCTTCCACTTATTTATAGTCTTCAACACAGTCTTTTTTAGTGGCGTTAAAGAATCAGAGTGAAATCTAGCTTGGGGCGCACCTCAAAAGGTGATTTTGATTATTTTCCGTGTGTTTTGGAGGAGTTGAAGTGGGAACTATTTCTGATGGTCGCAATGGCGAGGTGGTCCGGTGCTCTCTAGCTCCACCTACTGGCAAGCCCTGCAACACGCCTGTCTCTGGGGACCCGGTGGTGGTAGGCACCCTTTTTAGGTGCCTCGTAAACACTTACCGAGATAATGCCAGAAAATGGGCTAGAGATTCAGAACAGAGTGTGACTTTTTTTTTTTCAGAAACCCTCCTAATGCACACCATAAAGATGCTTGTCATAAAACAATAACCAACACTTGAAATCTCACCATATATGCGGCACCCTACTGCATCTTTAGAGCCGTGTTTTTCCAAGTGTGATCCCAGTTCCAGCAATGACAGCGTGCCCTGGGATCTTGTTTAGGAATGCAAATTCTCTGGATCACCCCAGACCTACTGAATTAAAACTAGGAATGAGCCCAGCAATCTGTGTTTTTATAAGCCTTCCTGGTGATGCCGCGGCATGCTCAAGTTTGAGAGCCACTGCTTTATGTGTTTGTTTCATTTAATTCTCATAACCCAATACGTAGAGTCTATGACCAACTTCATATTACCAGGGTGGAACTGAGTCATAGCAGGCTGGGTAACTTGCTCAAAATAGTGCAGCTTTTAAGAGAAGTCAGGATTCAAACCCTGGTAGCTTGATCCAAAAGACATCTGCATTGTCTTCTGGTGTGTATGGAGTATGGGTCTATTTAAATTAAGATTGAGTACTCTAAAAGTCCACTTCCTCAACAGCACTAGGCCTCTTTCAGGTGCCCACTAGTCACATATGCCTGATGGTTATGCTGTGGGTCAGTGCAGATTCCATCATCACGGAAAAGGCTGCTGGACACTGCTGCTTTAAGGCCTCCCGCTTACTGATTCTGCCTGTAATAGACCAAGTAGATACTGTTCAGAGGCTCTCCCTAGAGAATTCTTCAACAGGAGACTTCAGGAAGATTGCAAAAGGATTAGTTAAGAATAACAGACCACACTGTAATGAGAGTAATATATAGTTTTCCAAATAATACTTAAATAAGGAGCTAGCAGGTATTACCTACAGCCTGTGTGCTGGGCGCTTTGCTATGTACATTTATATGCAATATCTCATTTCATATTTATATTATCCCTATAAGTTAGGAATTATTAGTGCCCCTTTTTCAATAAGAAAACTAAGGTTGAGCAACTTGCTGAGAATCACAGATTTTTAATTAGGCTCTAGTTTCTCTTAAGAACCCCGTGGTACCCCTTAACTAATGTGTCCCAGTCGCAGTGTCGGCACGTGTGTCCTGTCCTGCGTCTCCCCTCATGCCCTTAGCCCTCACCTCTCTCTTCCTGCCCCCCTTCCCCCTCTCCTCACCTTTCTTTACTACCTGACAGAGGCCGTGGATTCTTTTGTCCGATGCGCTCAATTAGGAGACATGGGGTTTCAAGGAGAGAGTTTATTACTAGGCGCATAGTAGGAGAGCAGATAGCTTAGCAGCCCAAAATCTGTCTCCCCAAGTTTAGGGGAGTCAAGGTTTTTAAGGATTTTATCAAGAGGAGATAAGATCATTACACTTTCAAATAGCAAGTTCTCAGCGGAAAAGGAGTCAGTGTTAGCATTATAATTTCAATAGGAGAACATAACCTGAAAGGAGGGGAGGCAGAGCTAACACTCTTGTACCAAAGGTGCAAACCAAAAGGAAGGGGGATAAGTTATCTTTCACTAGCAGAGTCCAGCTGATAGGATTTACAGATGTCCAGGGCTGAAACTAGTTCATGGCCGACTTTAAATGCTTCATTAGCAATTCTTTCCCCTATAAAATAATGACTAGATAAAGGCATAACAGCTCTTACAGTCATGAAGGCACCAGATATGGGCTTTTAGAATCATTTCAGACATTAGTGCAGCTGAATTATAGTTTAGGGATTTCAGGTACTTCCCTTTGCCTATTCCAATATACAGGAGAGCAAAAGGGAATAGCTATACAGTAATTCAGTAATCAAAATCATCACTTAAATCCTAATTTCTTGGTTACAGCTTCAGTGCTCTTAAAATTATTCCCCCCAAAGTTCTTAGTTTGTGGGCACAGCGGTCTTTTGGTTGCTTTCTCCTCCAGGCTTTCCTTTCCCCGAGTTCACCCTGTCAGGTCCTGGGTACCTGCGTTACTAGCTAAAAGGAATGCCTGCCATGCTGCGGCTCTTAGTCTCTTTTCTTTAAATGGCTCTGTGTCGGTGTTCTCCCCAATTATATTTTCTCCCATTGTGATCAGTGTTCCCTTCCCACCCTGTCAACCAGATGAGGCTGTTAAAACTTCTTTGGTGGGATGAGTCAATTTCTCCGAGATTGAGCTGAAATCAGATAGCCTGTCTTTGCTGGTTTGGAACCATTATGTTCCCTAGGAAAGCCATGTTCTTTTAATCCAGTTTTGTAGGGGCAGAACTATTGTTGGGGGGAACTTTTTGATTAGGCTGTTTCCATGGAGATGTGACTCTGCCCACTCAAGGTGGGGCTTAATCTGCTTGCTGGAGTCTTTTAAGGGAGAGACATTTTGGGGAGAAGGGTCAGCAGACATCACCAGGTTGCCATGCAAATTCTTACGTGCAGAGGAACCCCGGATGCCATCGGTCTTTCTTCAGAGTCAAGGTATCTTTCTCTCAATGCTTTTATTTGGACATTTTCATGGCTTTAGAATTGTAAATTTGTAACCTAATAAATCCCTCTTGTGAAAGCCATTCCATTTCTGGTATATTGCATTCTGGCAGCCTTAGCAAACCAAAACCTATCACAAGCACAGAATTTTTCTAAACACCCCCAAGAAGAAATAACCTAACTGTTAATCACTTTAAGACTTTGTAGGTTGACTCACCATAATTACTGTAATATTGGCCAGAAGGAAACTGAGGTGCAGAGCCTTAGCGACTTGTCCCTAGATAAATAATCCAACATTGTGTCAAATGTTTATGTAGGGCCTATTCTGTGAAAACAGGGGAAATGCAATATCCCTACAATGTAGAGGACACACAGAGATGCTAGCTGATAAGTGCTGGGTGAGCATGGGGATGAGTAACCAGCATGATCAGGGAAGAAATATGAGAGATACTGAGTAGAAGAAAGGGCTGTGCAGTCAGAAACCTAGAGCACAGAGACATGAAAGCATTCGGGGAAAGGCAAATCCATACTTGATGTGGACTAAATGAGAATGGAAAAATTAGGTTGAATCATACAAAATTGCCGACATTTGATCTTTTTTTTTTTCACCAGCAAAAATGGCAGTTCCATGCAGATCCCCCTAATATATTCAATCAACAAGAAATTATGGAGCACCTGTTTTCCAGGAGCCATCTAAGCACCGGGGGAGTTAGAAATGACACACACGTGTTCTCCACCATCAGGCTGCTGGTCTGTGCAGAGATGCACGTGGAAGGCTAGTGAGTGGTAGAATAAGGACTAGAACCAAAGTCTTTGACTGGGGTACCCCAAAACCTAGGCGTTCCATTCCAGTGTATTCACATAAAAATGACATGCACAGATAAGCCACAAATTATGAGAAACAAAGAAATTCATGCTTTAGTTCTTGGTATTTCCTCACAGATTCTCCTTGGCTACTTTAAAAACCCAAGTTGCTTTTCTAAGAAGTCAATTATGCTGTTTCTTCTCCTCTCAGGAGCATTGTCCGTGTGAGTAGAACACAAGAGTTTGTCACTTTGTACCTCTGTTGGGTGCATCAGCTGTGATATTATTTGGAACATGGCTTCTAGGTGTCACATGCAGTTGCGTGGTCCTTAGACAAATAGAATATTTTATATTTGATGCATCAGTGTTGGCTCTATGGAATGCAAACTGATTTTTTCCCTCACCTGTCACACCTATGTAGTAAACCAGATCCACGTGCACTGTTCCCTGAAAGTATTCCTGAAGGGGCCAAAGGCGGAGGGGGAGGAGGGGTTAATGTTTAATTGTTACGGAGTTTCTGTTTCTGGTGAGAAGTGGTGGAGAGGGAGGCATAAGTTTGCATGTGTAATTAACACCACTGAATTGTATATTTGACAAGGGAACAAGAAGGGAAAATTTACGTTTTCTATAAGTTACCATACCCACACACACGCACACACGCAAACCTATAGGCGTGGACAATGCAGCGTAAACCATGTGAAAGTTAATGGCATAGTTTACATTGTAACAAAGTTGCACACTAATGCAAAATGTTAATAATAGAGAAAAGTAAGTGGGTGAGGGGTATATGGAGACTCTGTACTTCCTGCATGAAGTTTCTATAATTACAACCACTCTTACAAAAATAAAGTGTTCCTTAAAGGCATAGGATGTGGCTCTTTTTTTAAATATAATTCTGATTAAAATAAACTGTCTGATGTTATATAGTCATTGTCTCACTCATATCTACCCTAGGCCCTTCCTTGAATAAAATTTTAAAGTGCAGACCCTTCCTGGTTAGAAAGCCATGTCCCATTCAATTTATGGGAATGCAGCGTTGATGAAGCACCCTTGTACCGGGACTTACCAGCAGATCTGTCCCCACTGGTATGACCCACAGGAAGCCTGTTGAGAGCAATTGTCAGTTCAAATAAATGGGTTATCCAGAGTTCCCTGAGTCTGCAGAAACCTCTCCTGAGGGGAAAAAAAAAGTAGGGGGTGGGGGAGGGGCTCCCGTGATAATTAAAAAAATAATAATAATGAACATGAGCTTGTCCAGACTTGACCATAGGAACCAGGCCTGGGGAGGGACGTGCTCTCCATGCAAAGCAGACAGTTGGTGAGCAAGAGGGCGCTTGGCCTTAGCCATATTCCAGAAGCAAGTTCTTCAAGTTCTTGCACTAAAAGGGGAAGAAAGGACTCATGGGAATGCAAGGCACAAAGTTGTTTTCTGATATTTTCCTCTTGTTGGGTCCCTTTTAGAAAAATTTGCAAAAATTAGCAACGGAAGTTGCTAGTTCCCTGGAAAATTATATATATTTTTTCCCTTTGTTTTCATGCCTGCCTTTCCTATTTGCTATTTTCTAGTCATCGGTAAAGCTCGTGCAAGCTCAGTGCAAAGACAAGGAATTCCCTCACGACTAGTGTGCATCCACATTTATCACGAATGTTCTCGTGCATTTGCCCCAAGGACTGCCTGGACTCAGTTCTCCTCCTTTCCTCCAACTACTGCTGCTGTTTCTCTTTCTTACCTATTGCTTTTTCTACTTGGTTGTTAGAAAAGCAAGCAAACAAAATAAGCCTCTTCTTGAGACCTTTTCCAGCTCAGTGCTTCAAAACTCCCACCCACACTGTTTACACCATATAAAATGCTCTTGTCAAGATCTTCCGTGACTCCTGGGTGGATTTTATTACTCTCTCCCCCAGTCTCCCTTGATGTCTAACCCTACTGCAGCCAATGTAAGCTGCCTCCGCTCCCTGGTATGGGATCTGAGCTACTCCGTGCTCCTCTTCATTTCCCCTGCCCTGAGCTGTGTAACTGCTGCCGCATACCTCACCCTCACCTACCCTCAGCCCCTTGTCCTTTCCACCCCAGCCACTATCATCACTTCCATGCTATTTCAACTATTTCTTATTCATCAAGACATTCGTTCCTCCACACTCCATTATTGTAGACAGCACATTCTGATGCCTCTTTGATACACTGGCATGAGGTAAAAGGAAGTGGTTTTTTACTTTTGATCCATTGTAATACTAACTTAACAACCTCTGTATTGGCCATAATTGCGTCCCCACTCCACATCATCTTCCCAAAACACCATTATGTACATCACCCAGAGAACCCTTTTGTATCATTGCTTAGATTTTGGTCACTTTATGCATGGATTTGGCATAATTTTGTGGCAGAAAAAGAACTATCTTTGCCTCCCCCCGCCCCCCATATTCTGGCTTTCCTTCTTCTTTTTTAGTAATGGTACCCTCACTCCGGATTTTAGCAAAGCACCTATTCCCATGCAGCGACTACATTTCCCAGCCTCCAGTACAATCAGGTATGGTCCTGGTGAATCAGTTCTAGCCAATGAGATAGGAGAAATGTAATATGTGTAGTTTTGTTTAAAGGAAATTGCTTTCCCTCTTCTTCCTGGAACAGCCATATTGGACCCACTGATGGAAGCAACAAGTGAAAGATGGGCAGAGACAACCACTCAGCCAGCAAGCAGAGCTGCCTTTCTACCCTGGACTGCCCACTCTGAACTGTTAGGTGAATAAGAATTTTTATCATATTTAAACCACCTGTGCCAGTTTGAAAGGATTTATGTTCCCTAGAAAAGCCATGTTTTAATCCTAATCAATCTTATGGGAGCAACCATTTCTTCTAAATCCTATTCAGTACTATAGGTTGGAAATTTGACTAGATTATCTCCTTGGAGGTGTGACTCACCCAATTATGGGTATTAACTTTTGAATAAGGGGAGATGTGACTCCACCCATTCTTGGTGGGTCTTGATTACTTTACTGGAATCCTTTACGAGGGAGCATTTTGAAGAAAGCTTGAGAATGACTAGAGCAGCAGAGACATAAGAACTATGGAGTCCACCAGCCAGTGACCTTTGGAGATGAAGGAAAATGCCCCTGGGGGAGCTTCATGAAGCAAGAGGCCTGGAGAGGAAGCTAGCAGATGTCACCATGTTCTCCATGTGCCTTTCCAGTTGATAGAGAAAATAACCTCTTGAGTGAAGGTAACCTCTTGTTGGTGCCTTCATTTGAACATTTTATAACTTCTCAGCCTTAGAACTGTAAACTAGCAACTTATTAAATTCTCCTTTTTAAATGCCATTCTTGTTCTGGTATATTGCATTCCAGCAGCTGACAAACTAGAATACCACCCTATCTAGGGATGTCTTTGTAGCAGTGCTTTAGGTACTACCCCAACTAATATGCTAATCTTACTAATCTGTTTGTCCCCTGTTCTCCCTCTAGTCTGGCTACTTAGTTCAGTTGAAGCAACATCAAATGAGAGCCTTTTATGTGCTGAGTCAGCTGTTCTCAAAGAATAATTCACAGACCAGCAGGGAACTTGTTAGACAACAAATCCACAGAGTCCACCCCAGACCTACTGAATGAGAAACTCTGGGATGGGACTCAGCCATTTGTGTTTTAAAAAGCACTTGAGGTCATTCTGATGCACACTAATGCTTAAGCACCATTGTGCTAGGGGTATAAAAAGTGAATAAAGCCCAGTCTCTGTCCATAAGGGGCTTAGATTTTTAGTTGAACAGAGAACTCAGTTACTGTCCTGACTACCTGCTGTTTCCTATCTTTTTCATCAGATTAACTATAAATAATTTAGCTTAGATTGTTTTGTTTATGTATGTGATTATCTACAGGCAGGCAACAATTTAGGTCATTTGGATCTGTGCAAATTCTAAAACAGAAAATAATTTGAGTTACATTTGTAGATAGAGTGAAAGATTTGATCACCCACGTTAGAATTAACGAGGATCTCCTGAAACCAAGAGAGACAAATAAGAATGAGAGTTATTTTACAGCGTGGGTAATAAAATTACAGTACTTATTACCCTGTAAAGTGTTATACAGCCTAGAAATAAAAACAGTTGAGGGTGGATTAAATTTATGAGGGATAAAGTAATAAAATTGCAATAAGCCCAAGTTAGGAATGTTCAAATTATTTCTGAAAGTGTCCAGCGTCAGTATCATAGAAAGGAACTACCGTCTTTGCTGTCACACACCGCTGCCCGGTTATTATAATCTGCATTCAGAACACTAGGCTGAAAGAGTCTAGAACAATTTGGTATTGATGGGAGGCTGGAAAATAGGCTGCCTGAAAATAAAGACTCTTACACGTACTGTGTTTTGTATAAGACATATAGACATCTCAGATTTAATGGATGATACAGGTAGAGGAAATAATGAAGACAATGGATACAACACATAAAAGAATTGATGATTTCAGGTAAAAGGCAGTTTGCCGTTATTCTTTTTAGTAAATGGCAATCCAGATCATTGCAATGGCTAGATAATCCAAAGCCTAAATAAAATATTACTGTTATAAATGGCAAGCTGATCTCATGACTTTGTCATAGGAGCTGAATGCAAAAACACCCATAAGAAACAGACCCAGATAGTAACCAGTCCTGAGACTTCAGCAAATCTAGACTCTATGATAGTGAAGTGGAAGCAGCTACCATTGCCTTCCTTCTGCCAAAACAATGTAAATCTTGAGAATAAATGGTTTAATAATTCTCCCTCCCACAGTTGGGAGCTCTAAAGTCAGGCCACCTGCCTGTCATTTGCTCCTCGAAATTATTTTAGTCTGATTCATGGGTAAAATCTTGCAGTGTTCTAAACCACCGTAGAGTTTGGTAGAAGATAGCTATTTTATTTCCTTCTTTTCCCTCTTTTATCCCTTTAAGGGTATTTCATCCACCTTCTTTCTGAAAAAAAAAAAAAACTGTCAGTCAGGAGGCCTATGCCAAATAATTTGGAGTCAAAAGTTTTCAACAGTCTGGAAGCAGCTGAGCTTTTTATTGCATTTTTATTGAGAGTAAATTGAGCTGTGTGGGCAGGCTAGAGAGGGGCCCCTCTGCGAGGCTGCAGAAGCCCCACCGTCGCACTGCAGCGAGGATTCCTGTTACAAGAATGACATCACTGCAATCTGCTTATATTGGCGAACCAGGCCCCCCAGGCCCTGGGCACCGCGTGGCAGATTAACTCCTTCTTGATCCTCACAAACCTTCATGAGGAGGGTTATATGGCCCCGGAGGTCCCTGTCTTTCTTCTTACAACTTTCACATCTTTTCCTAATTTAACAGATGAAGCGTTTGGTAAACTGTGACCATGTTTCATCTTCACAAACCTGACTAAGACGTAAGAATTGTTACCCCGGGCACTTTGGCACGAATTAATCTATTTATTGTATTTAAAGTTTGCACCATAAATTATTGTTTTTATCTGATATGTACCTGTTTATATGTGCCTTTGAGCAAGAATTCTTGCAAAATGATAGGGATTTTATTGTTGTTTTGTTTTTATAAATTACTCATATTCTGAAGCACAATACTGAGTACAGAGTAGATGCTAAATAAATGGTTATTGATTGGACTCAACCCTGAGAAGACAGAGAGGCTAAAGGTTACAGCTCAAATGGCTTAGACGACAGATAAGTATATGACTTTATTAAATCATTTAATAAATACTTGTTTACTATGTGTCAGATACTGTTCAAAGTGTTGGGGGTACAGTGGTGAACAAATAGACAAATATCCCACATCAAATAGATATTGTAGTGGAGAGGGACAGATAGTAACCAAATAATCTGGGAAGTAAATGGTAGGCCACAAGTTGATAAGTGCTATGTAAAAATATAAGGAAATAGATATTTCCATAGAAGAAATATAAGGAAAATGGGATGGGGTGCTTGTTCTAAATGGGTGTAAAGGCTGGTTGCACCGAGGTGGAATTTAAACAGAGAACTGAATGAGGTGAGACAGCTGACAGTGCAGTATCTGGGGGAAGACCTGTCCAGCCAGAGGGAACACCAAGCACAAAGGTCTTAAGGCAGGAGCATGCCTGGTTTGTTTAAAAAACATTGAGGAGACCAGTGTAGCCGGAATAGGGTGAATGAGAGAGAGCGGTGGGAGACGAGAAGTGAAGTTAAGTTCTTACAGGCTTTTATGCTAGGGAGATGGTTGGGAAGCCTTGTAATCTTAAGTTCCAAAAGGTTCATGCTTGCAGTTATTTGGAAAATAGACGACAGGAGTCAGAGATAGAAGTGAGAAATTTAGTTAGGAGGCTATATCATCCATGCAAGAGGAGTAGGCTTGGACTAAGTAAGTGGTGAGACACAATCAGATTTGGGATACATTTTGAAGATAGAGATGACAGGATTTCTTGATTGATTGGTTATGATTTTGAGAGAAAGAAAGAAGTCAAGGCTAACCAGAGTTTTTGGTCTAAGAAATTAGAATGATGGAGTTGCCATTTACTGAGGTTGAAAAGACTGTAGGGGCGGATTTAGAAAAGACCAGGAGTTTATTTTTGGACATGTGGAGATGCTGAGTGGATGGATGGGCATTTAAAACTAGAGGCCAGGGAGGCCAGAGGTATTAACTTGTGAATCAATATATAGATGGCGTTTAAAGCCAAGAAACGTGATGAAATCGGCAAAGGAGAGAGTATGGACAGAGGAAAGCACAGATTCAAAGATTGATCCTATTTGGAAGTAGAGAGAGATGAACAAAATCTATCAAGAAAGAAAGAAAGGCCAATGTATAACCTTTCCTAGAAAACCAAGAAAGAGTAGTGTCCTGCAAGCCAAGTAAAAAAAAAAAAAAAAAAAAAGCTGTTTGTAGAGTAAAATAAGCCAGAAACAAAAGAATAGATATAATATGATTTCACTATTACAACTCCCATAAAAAGAGCAAACACCAAATCATACATCCCGGGAAGAAAATCTGTGCTCATGTTAGCAGTGCTGCATGTTGCACCTCTGCAGGTAGAGTATGCAAATGACTCCACAAGCAACGACTTCCATGTGTTTCACATTTTTAACACTGACCATTCCTAATCAGCATTCTATTAAAAAAAAAAAAAAGCTGTTTTCAGGAAGAGGTCTAATCTGCATCAAGTAAGTTGACGACTCAAAAAATACTATTGAATTTAGCAATGTTAAGGTGTGGTAGGTTAGACTATGCACTCCAGAAAAACACATATTCCTAATCTTAATCAATTCCTGTGGGTGTGAACCCATTATAAATAGAACCTTTTGAAAGTGTTACTTTTAGTTAAGGTGTGGCTCAACTGAATGAAGTTGGCCCTAAATCCTACCTCTGGTGGCTTTATGAAGAGAAAGTCACAGGGAAAAGCTGGAAGTCAACAGAACTCAAAAGAGAAAGGGGGGGGGAAACAGAAAGGAGAGAACATTGCCGTGTGTGTGACCATATGACAGAAAAGCCAAGGACCTAAGGATCACTGGTAGCTCCCCTTAGAAAGCCACACTCTTCAGAAAAAAAGGCATCGCCGTGTTGACACCTGGAGTTGGAACTTCTTCTAGCCTCAAAACTATGAGCCAATGAATTCCTGAGGTCTATGCCAACCCATTTCATGGTATTTGTGAATGCAGCTGGGAAACTAAGACGGGGGTGACTGATGAGCTCTATCAGGGCAGTTTGGGTAGGGGGTGGTACAAACTGAATAGGTTCAAGAATGAATGGAAAGTGAGGAATTAAAGTTGCTTTCCTTGACAACACTTCCAAGGTGTATTGCTGTGAAGCAAAGCAGAAAGATGGGGCAGTGGTATAGAGATGAAGGAGTTTTGTTACTTTTTAAGATGGGAAAAATAATTGTATGATTGTATGCTGATGGAAATGATTCAATAGAGAGAGAAAACTGATGCAGGAGTGAGAGAGGACAGTTACTAAAACAATTTCCTTGAGTAAGTGAGAAGGAATGGGATCCAGAGCACATGTGGACAGGTTGGACTTAGAGGAAAGCATGGAGAAGAGAGAAGGAAGAATATACAGACACAGTTGCAGATGGAATTTTACATGTGGGACAAAAGCAAGTGAAAGATCTCTACCTTCCTTCAATTTTCTTAGTGGAATAGGAAGCAAGATCCTTAGCAGAGAAATTAGGGTTAGGGAGGTGTTGGAGATTTTAGGAAAGAGGAAGACGGGTGTGAGACAATTATCACGGGAAAGGGAATGAACCAAGGAAATGGAGACCTGCCAGGCAGCTCTTCTAAGGTTAGAAATCATGGGTTGAAAACGAGAGCAGTCGGTGCAGTTGATCAATTTGCAGAATGTAGGCAAAGTTGGATTAACCCAGAGCTGGATTTTGCCAAGTGATTGCTACAAAAGGCCAAGAGGGGGAAATAAATCTGAGCGTACATGCCGCAGTACGAGTAGCAATGAGTCATAGCATCTGAACAGGGTGATGGGAAGAGTGAGGGCGTGAGGGGTGTGGAGGCAGTGAAAAAGAGGTATGCTTCATTGACTGAAGGTCCCACTGGTATCAAAGGATTGAGGGAGTGAACTGGAAAGACAGCAGATGCTGGCCAGAGAGTGGAATGCTTGAATTCAAGATGATGGGGGTGCCGTTCCTAGTAATGAGAAGATTGGGGGTATGGCCAGAGGAATGGTTATTGACATGGGGTAGGAAATTAGACCTATGGAGGAAAGGAGATTAAGTGGCTAGGTTACTGCGAAGATTGTTGGCTACAATATTGAAACCACGAAGACGACGTTAGGAATGATACCGGAGAGAACAAGAGTGAGTCAGGAACAAAACCTTCAAGACCTTAGGGGGCATTGTCTTCGCAGTCTATAGGGTGAATGCATGAGATCCAAAATTAGGGTGCTTTTGGAAGGAGAGAGAGTTAATGACCTGGAAATATCAATGAGAAACAAAGGAAACACCCCACCTCCAGCGGCCAGGCTGGAGCATAAGACCCCCACACACAAAGATGCTCTGAGTGGTCGGCATAGAGATTTTCCTTGGTCTACACTTGGGGAAATTATGTTAGGAGTATTTGGAAATCTGTAGTTGGCCACTGGGAGCATATTTTTTAACCTGTAGCAAGATGCTCTGTCAAAACTTAAGCTATCAGCAAATCCCTAAAAGTTTAGTTTGTGAGTAAAACTCACATTTGTAGTTTTGCTGTTTGGCCCTCCTAGCCTAATTCTTCCCAGTCAAAAGCATTTCTTTGTTTGGGTTAGTTTGGTTTGGAGGAGTTGGGAAGGTAAGGGGACTGACAGCTAATTTAGTCCAGTTCCTCTGAGGCCCCCCTGGAATATCTCAGAAGCTTCTAGAGGGGTTGCTGCACTGGAATGAGCTCTCTCACATAAGGGGACCTAGGATATCTGGGGCTTCCTGGGAAGCAGCACCCCCTCTAGGAGCCTTTTTTCCTGGGGCTGCTGTGTTCTCAGGTATGGAGCAACTGGACGTGGTTGGGACCAGTACGTAGTAGCTTTAAGTCAGCGCTTAGTTTGCCGTGTGCTCCGTACAGCAATGTTACTGAAGTGACTCTTTCTCTGGGCAAAGCGCACCTGATGCTCCTTCCTTTAGAGTTAATTCCTCAGGATGGGCAGCTTTGATTCCCAAGAATGTACCCTTATTACCTAATTGCACCCATATTGGCTGGCAGGGGGGAAAGACTATTGGACTAAGTAATGAGGCAAAATATCTTCTGTGGTTGATAAACTGTCCCTGAAGGCATTTCCGAAAGAAGCATTCCAAAAATGTTTTGAGCAATCATTTGAATAAGATCTAAAATCTCAGGGGAACTTCTTTGAGAGTCCACTCTCATTTGAATAAATAAATCCTGGTGTGTTTGTTTCTAAAATAGCAGCCCCATTATTTTTTAGTGTATTTTCAATTCTTCAAAATTCTTTAGAATTTTTTTTTAATTGGTCAAATCAAGACCTCTTGTCTTAGTGACAGTTTCTATTCCCCCTTACGGGATAACAGACAGAATACGTAGCTGAGATAGAAAGTACTTCTGATCTGGTGGATCAAACTCAGCACTGACTGCCTTCTAATTACACTAACACTCAATTTGCATATTTGAGGCTTTTCTACATACTAAAGCAGAAATGTCGTGAGGAATCAAAGGATGAACTATTCATTGCCATGAAGGCCAGCATTTTAAAAGTCAGTATAAAAAAATACAAAAGTCAGTATATCGTATCTTATATGAAGGTGTAAGGTGTTACTGAGATGGCAACTCAGGAAAGAATAGGGATGGTGAGCAACTTGATCTCCAGTACTCATGTGCTCTATGGGGAAATTTTCAATGAAAAAATATATTTAAAAGTGGGGAGGACAGAAATCTCCTTGAAAGTGGGTTCTCTGTTTGTTTATTATGTAGTCTGACACATAATAAATTTATGTGATGCCTTAGCTCCTATGAGAAAACCCAATTGATGGGCATAACTTTTTCAAATACATAACCTACTGTAAAGATGCATTAAGAATGGCTCTTTCCTAGTTCCTTTTGGCCAGATAATATGCACTTAAAGTAAAGACTTTCATGGATGTGCTTGGAATAAGGTCAAACCAACTAGGACCCAAAGGGATGGAAGCTTTGTGATAATCTTATTAGTGCCCACAAAAACCCACTGAGCTAATCAGCCATCACAGCCTAAAATGGAACAGCCAGAAAAGTTATACATGAGGCAACATGAAAACGTCATCCTCAGTTTCACTCATCCCCTTCTCTGTGCTCTCATAGTCTAACGTAAAGAGGATAGTGTCCTGAGAGGATTTGAGCAGAAAGAGCTATGACCCAGTCATAAGATTCTGAACAAAACTTTCTCTACCCACGACCAATATTGCCCATCTACGGGGACACCTGACAGTACCCAAAGATGCCTGCACATTTCACTTGAGATTTTCTATCTTAGACTGGAATAATGACCAAGTCTTCCCCTTCACCATACTCTAAAATGATTAATCAGTGTACCAGCAATATACAAGGCATTTTATATAATGAAAGTATTAAGATTGAGTCTCTTGGTCTCACTGTGCTAGGGTTTGATCAGGGAGAGAAAACAAATCTGTTAAACATACTTACTACAACTCAGCAAAAATAGTCTTGCTTTGTAGGACACATTAGCTCAAGAAAGTAATCATGGAGGGATTTTTAACTGAATGAAGTTAAATATCCAATCCCTTTCATGCTTCTTTGCTTTTCTCAAATATTCATTCTTGCAACAAATATTTATTCTGTGTTATGAGCTGCGAGGCACAGGGAACTCCATGGTAAACATGAATATGTTAAATATATTAAAAGTGGTCAATAATCACACTGCCACCCTCCACACACACACACACAAAAAAAACGTGATTCAACATGATGCATTCTAAACAAATGATTTCTTAAATTTTGGTTATCTTTCCCTTCTCCTTGTGTGCCTTTTCAATCCTACTATAAACGCACTATAAGTATTTTGGTAAAGTTAGGAATAAAAAAAAGTGTGGTGTAAAAGAATAAATGGAATTGGCACTCTTTTCTGCCCCACACGACTCTGTGCCTGCCTTGGTGGTTGGTGTTTGGTGGAAGACCCTCAGCTGGTCTTCAGCAACAATGACATAAAGGAAAATTGCATTCTAATGCAGAATTCAGCCACTTCATCTTTCTCCTTTCCTTACAGCATGAAGCTAAGGGCCCACGGAGGATCTAATATCAAAAGGAAGGGAGTAATACCACTACGTGGGGAGAAAAAAATAATAATTACCAAATTTCCTGAATACTAAACAGCTTTAAAAAAAAAAAAAGAAGAAGAAGAAGCAGCTGAACCTTTGATAGGTTAGCCCTTGGTCTGCCGGTGAATGCCTTCAGGGTTATATCATCAGACTGACTGCAGCAGCCTGTGCTATTGTTTCAAAAGGGGGAAACCAGGAAGAAGGAGAAAGAGGGGGTGGGTGGGAGCAGGTCTGCCCCTTGGGGAGGGAAGAGTTTGATTTTGAAAGCCCAGTTATAAATGTGATTGGTAGTGGAGCTAGAAAGACAAATTGAACAAATTCTTCAGCTTCTGTAGGCAGGAGAAAGTTTCTCCGGACCGTTTCCCCTTCTCTTGGGGGGTTAATTTAAATATTTGGAGTCAATAACTTTTCGACCACAGATGACATTAGCTCAAGACAGAGATAAAGCAACCTAAAATTGCCCAGAACTGGTTATTTCTGAAAACGATCACCGGGGGGCAGTCTTGTGACTAAGTTTCCTCCTCACCCCAATACTAACTAGTGCTGTACTGAGTTTACCACCCCTTTTCTCCAGGTGCTCGGTTGAACTGAGCTTGAAAGGGTGAGAAAAGCGCAAGGGGGGAGGCGGCTGAGGACGTGAGCCTTATATCCTCAATCAGCCAGGAGTCGATCCCTCGTGAATGTACAGGGGCCTGTTATACAGTCATAAAGGTCTGCCTTTGAGTCTTCAAGATGGAAGGAAAGTCTCAGAAACTGCAGCGGCCGCGGGGCGGGGGCGGCAGACCGCGTGTCCTGGCCCGCCCACGGCCTCCAACAGCGCGGAGGGCGACAGCAAGAGGCCCCAGGGGCGAAGAGAGACCCCCCCACCGTCCGCGCGCACGCACACACGCGCGCACACACGCACACACGCGCCACGGCCTCCCTGTACCGCCGTACGGGACCCCCAGCTCCAGCCCACGACCTAGCAGGCTTGCTAGCAAATGGGAGAGGGGGGCGTGGGTCCCGCGAGGCCGTGCACGATGGCGAGGAAATCCCAGCCGCGACTCGCAGGCCTGATGCTGAAGTCTGGCAGCGGCCACAGGGGAGGTGGAAGCTCTCGTTCACAAGCCGCTTGCCCCGTGCGGAGGGAAACGGCAGGCGTTTGTCCCCGGCTGGAATCGACGTGTCTCCGGCGGGTGCATAGGACGCACAGCCAGCCGGAGCCCAGGGCCGGGACCCCCGGGAGCCACGAGGACCCCTCCACAGTGGGGCCGGTGTATCGACTGAAACCTTCGAGCTCTTCCCGACTCGAGGGGTCAGTGGCTTCCCGTTAAAAGCTCCCGAGACCTTAATAAAAGATAAAATGCGTGGAGGGGGGGGTGGGGGTGGCGGACGGTGGCCTCTTCCCGGGCCACAGGCGGATCTGTCCTGCGCTAGTGTGAGTTGGAGTTGCAGCCCGCAGCCCGGCGCGCGAGCAACGTGAATAAAAAGTAAAACCCGAGACCAGCGAGGCCAGAACGAAGCCAGACCCTCGCTCTACAAAACGGTTCCGGGTTTACGAACGAGGCTTTTCCCCTTCCTCCCGGACAGGCCCACCAGGTTAAACGAGAGAGGCACCCTCAAAAGTCAGGAAGAGGGAAAGTCAGGAAGAAGGAAATGTCTGGCAGAGGAGTCGGAGGAAATAGGGGCTCCGAAGGGCTTTTTCTTTGGCCTGAACCCCAGCCTCGTCCCGGAGGTCTCCACCCGCGCAGCCCTCCACGCGCTACTAGTGTACGAGCTGCGCGATTTGGACGCGTCTGAGGCGCGCAGGCTGGGACCAACCGAGGTTGCCGAGCCCCACGGAACTCCCACGCCGCGGGAGCATCTCTCCCGAGGTCGTGCCAAGCGGAGCAGGCCCTTCTTGGAAGGGAAGAAGGGGCCATCGTTTTTCAAAGTCGGCAAACAGTGTTAAAACTCAAGATGTTTTTTGCCCCTGTCCTGCAGAAGACAGCGAAGAAGAGCGCTTTCCCAGGATAGGGTGGACGAGGAGACTCCACCATTCTCGATCCACCCCCAACCCCCGGCCCCCAACCGCTAGAAATAAGGCGAGAGCGCCTTTAGGACTCGGCGCACCACCCCACCCCCCTCCACCCGGCTGCGGTGCAAATACTCCGGTCCTGCCCACGTGTGGAGTTCGCGCTGCGGGGGCTCAGAGAGGACGAGGTCCTGCACGGAAACCGCACAAGGGGTCACAGGCCCCCGGGGCTGGGGCGCCCCTCTCCGAGGGTCCGTGCGTGTCCCGGAGCGTGAATTTGCCTCAGGCTTCGTGTCCGAAGGAGCCCGTGGGATCGAGATTCGCGTTTGCGCATGGAGCTGGCTTCTTGTGGGCTCTGGTCGTGGAGCCCTCTTTCCCGCCGGGACGGAGGCAGGCGCAGCAGATCCCTCCGTGTCTTGAATGTTGCGGACGCGCGGTGGCCTCATAGGGCGCCCCAGCTTTTCGCTGGTTTCTTACCGAGCCCAATGTAGAGGCCTCTACTTTCTTCGGAGACGTGTCAAAAAAAAAAAGTGCAGAACTGCAGATTGTGCGATTGACACCAACTGCTTCCTGGGCCTGAGCCGCCGGCGCCTGCACTCACTTTCCCACCTAGCTCCGGCGCCCATGGGCCGCTTGGGAGCTCAGCCCACCTCGCCTCTCTCCCCGACCTGTCCGCACCACCGAGGGCCCTGCTGCTGAACCCGGGAAGGAAAGCCTTTCCTTCCCGGGTTCTGAGTTGTAGCTGCCCGGCGCCGTACTTTGGTGAGCGGACGCCGCAGGAGCATGAGCGTGTTTCACCTGTACATGGAAATGACTGTGTGCGTTTAAGTCTGAGGTTACAATCCCTAGCTGGAAATCCCTCTTAAATAATGCTTTCCATTCCTAAAAAACAGTTCCTTCCTTTCCGGGAGCATTCTAAGGAGCTTGGGAACCACAAATACTGCCATCGAGGGATTTATTTCTTTTCAAATCGTATGCCAGAGAGGAGAGATGGATTTAGCCTAGATGGAAAAGTGAGGGTGGTGTTCATAAACGAAAACACGTTTGAGGTGTTTAAGTGAAAGTGAAATCACCCAGCCTGACAAAGCCAGGTGATTTTCTCCGTTGTCTGCGTCACTAAACATAGTTAGGGTGAATGGACCATTAAAGAGATTGTGCAGTTGACAATGCCCTCTAAGTCCGTAAAAGAAAAAGCTCCAGTTTGCAGTGCCTTTTCTCGAAATCTTCGCATTGGAAGAATTGTACTGGCCTTGGCTGCTGCGCGAATGTATGCTTGAGTGTAGAAGCATAGGGTTCGTTCCCCTCCCCCTTCTCCCAACACCTCCTGCCAGCTTTACCCCCAGTCCCTCCAGCGGCATTATTTTCCACTACTGTTTGTGCCAGGGCTTTATATCATTTTGTCATTTTACCTTACTCTCCACTCTTATGTCCCACCATTCGCTTCCCCAAGTTGTCCCCCAAAATACACTTCTGGACCAAATCCCAACGTGGTACTTCTTTTTGCTTGGCTTGCATTGTAGAATTCAAGTCCACTACCCAGGAATATGCCTGTACGTAGAAATGCTTGTGCAGCAGCTCCAGTAAGCAGGAGTGCTAAGCATCTGATACCAAGGAGTGTAGATGTGATGCTGCCGTGCGTCCAGGATGGAAGCCTGTTGGCCTGAGCATGCGCTCTGACAAAGCAGAAAAGTTGGTAAAGGCACATGAAAATGACTTAGTGAAAAGCTAAGTGATATTTTGAGCCTATTTGTAGAGTTTCTGAATTTGGGAACTAGAGAAAACAAGTGAAACCACCACCACCCCCGCCCCAATTGTTTTTTTTTCCAAGGTACAATATTTGTATAAGTAATTTTGTGTGTATTTGGAATGTGCTTTGTGTGGTGTGTGTATGCACGCTGTTGACGCATGCGTTTATTGAATTTTCTCTAAGTCAATCTCTCCTTTCTGCCGTGTGCTTTGAAAAGAAGTCCCTTGGTTGCAGCCTTGGTGGTTCCCAAGCTCCTTAGAGTGGTCCTGGAAGAGGAACAGGCTTTAGGAATGGAAAGCATTATTTTGAAAGGATTTAACGTACTCTGCCTCTTAGCACTATCCCCAAAGGTAGTAGGACTGGAAGTTGGAGCTCAAGGCTGCCCTCCTCTATTTCCACAACTGCACAGGAGGTAAAGTGTGACCTCCTAGGGTGCCAGCAGACACGTTACCACCTCTGGCAGTGACCCAAAGTGTGTGTGTGTGTCCTGTAGTCTCAACCCCATCACTCTGAGGGTGGAGCTGAAAATCTCGCAAACCTGCAATGACGCTAAATCCAAGTTTGCTGGTTGAATTTGTGCTCAGACAAAGCACACAGACATATTTACAAAGGACAGCCTGGCAGAATGTGCTGTACACAGGAGACAATCGATGATTATTTGTTGAGTGAATGGATGAACTTATGTGTACATCTATTCTGTTCAAGGCAAGCATCTTATAAAAAGCCAAATAATTTTGTGAATGTAAATATGTGCATATAATATAAAGATGTAACATATATTTATAATGTGTCTGTGGCAAAGAATTTCATACACAGAATATAGGGAGATTTTCTGTGTCTGTCTCTTGTTGCCTTCCAGTTCTCCTGAGCAGTTTTTTCTCCATGTCCCTGCCTGCATGCAGGTCTCTGCAACTACTTGGTAAACTTATCCAGCCATCACCAAACCTTGCCAATCAGCCAGTAAAAGCGAATTCATTAGTTTGGTACATTCTTACTTCCCTCACAAATCGCACTCGTTTGTACAGAGGCCTCTGCAGCTGATTTCATCCTGCTCACCTCTCTCCCATCCCTGCCCCCACTTTCTGGGGGTGTACTGTTTGGGTGTAGACGGGCAGCTCCCCCTGTTAGCAGACACCAGCCTCGTCAGCATTTTCACAGTGTCTGAGGTTCTCAGGAAAACTTAGGGTCTTTACAACAGGATTGCCAGTCCCAGGAAAGACAGACGCCCAAATTCCCACTCTAGCTTAGACTAGTCTCAGACCCTCGATTTGTTTTATAGAAACATGCATTTTATCCACAAGGTGTGTGTCTTCAGAAATTATGAGCCTAGTGCCACAGAAAAGGGAGTCTGGTGCCAAGGTCTTAGAGCTCAGGGGTCTCACGTTGCCACCCAGTGGACCCCAAGCCCTCAGTCTTCTGAAGGCGCCGGAGGACCCTCTTCTTTCATGTCCTTGCCAGGCCTGCTGGGCACCTAGATGTTGCTCATACCCTCTTCCTTCTGCCAAGCCCACATGCTTTCCCAAGGCAAAATGGGCTGAAAAGGAGCAGCCAACCAGTGCCCCTTTGCCTCAGGAGAGGGACAAGCTCTGCCCCCTCTGTGCTGAATCAGTCTGTTCGGTCTGAAAGACCTAAGAAAACAAGAATAAAAGCTCTTGCCACCTCCCCTTTCCCTCTCCCATCTTCTCTCCCTTTCTTCATCTGCCATCTCCTCCCACATCCCCTCTCATAACCCCTTCAGGATTGGGGAGTCTGGAGAGATCCATGACAGAGAGGTTTCTAAAGACTTTGCCCCCAGAGCAGCGGCCTGCATAATCGGGAAAGGCGGAGAGAGCAGGAAAGGACTATTTTAAAAGGCCGCCTAACACCAGAAGTACCAAAGAAGCACAGTGGCAGCTGTTAGGGGCAACGTGGGGTGTTTCAGACTTCACCTCCACTCCTCAGGAGGGCCACTGTATCCTCTTAGTGTGAGACCACACGGTAGTCAGGTGAAGAGTGGGGCAGTGGGAGGTGCGGGTGTGTGTGTGTGGAGGGACTCTGAGTGGGGCAGTGGGAGGTGCGGGTGTGTGTGTGTGGAGGGACTCTGACCCTAACAGCTAGAAAAATATCAAATTATGGTTGACTCTGGAGTACGCCAATGCATTCCTTGCTGGCCCCAGGAAAGTATATCTGAGGATGCACTCAGGAAACAAGCCTGATCTAGAACACAGTTCTCCCCCCCCCCACCCCATGATTTGTGAGCCTCAGTTTCCTCACCTGCCTGCCCCCACGCACATCAGAGGCTAGGGCCCAGAGGGGCTTTGCTATTTGCTAGCACTTTATAGTTTATAAAGAAAGAAAGTGGTGACAACCCAAGGCGTCTAGTGCAGGGACCTCCTCGGCTCACCGCTGGTTGCCCTGAAGTTCCCTGGGGGCGGCTTTCTGAATCGCCTTTAAAAACGAAACCAACCCCCCAACTCCAGCTCAACAGTGTTGAATCAGCTGCTCACCCTACCTGGCCCGCCCCCGACGTGATCTACAGCCGCGATCGCTAATGGGCACCTAGGGACAAATTAAGGAATTGAAAATGCTGAGCTTGAGTAGCCGAATTCCTTACGCTATCTGGGGTCGTTAATCATCCTGCAGAAACCAGCCCAGCAAGCCGGGAGAGGTGGAAAGAGCCGGCATCCTGAGTTTGTGCGCTGGTGTTTGCTAGGCTCAGGTGGTAGGATTCAGATGTGTGAAGATATGTGAAAGTGCACACACCGTGTCGGGTGTGCTCGGCCTGGGCACCCAGACTCACATTGGCCAGTCCCAGGAACCATAAAGGTCGTTTAAGCTGGCCTGATAGCCCCGATTTTATAAATGAGGACTGTGAGCTAGGTAATCCACAGATCTGTGCCAGGTTAGCTCCCGCCGGGATGGCTCTGTGAATGGGGTTCACGCCCACACGTCACTGTTTCCCCAGAGAAGGGGGCCGGTTTTCCACCCAGGTGTCTAGGAGTAGAAGGTCCACATTCAAGGACTCCCTGGATCACCCTGGATTCTGCCCAGAAGCGCTGGGTGGGAGTTAGGTGATGGGCACTGCAGGAGAGCACGCGCCAGGAAAAGCAGGACGCACGAGGTTTGCATCGGGAGGAAGGCAAATATCTGTGTGTGTGCGCGCGCGCGCGCGTTGCGGGGGTGCGGGTGGGGAGAAGGGTTGTGTGGCTTCTGAGGAGACCAAGTGGGCAGCATCGTCACCCGCTACCCTTTAGGATGGGTTCCTGCACAAATTCCGCCTCTTTGAAACGTGGGGAAACCTGGCTCTTGGAACGGGTAGCTTTACACCAGGTATTTCATGGGAAAAACCTCTTTGCAGGCACCCGCTGCTCTCTGTCTCCGCCCCTTTCCCATTTGAAACCCAAGATTCCAGGCCTGGGTACCGGCCCACCCCCACACCCGTGGGTGGTTTCGATGTCAGATACTCAGCTTCCTGGCCGCAGCACTAGGAGTTACTGAAGCGCTGCGCTCTTCCCTCCAAACAGTGTCCTTCCCGGCAGGAGGGCAGGCTCCGGACGCAGTGCTCCACCAGCACCTGTCGGGGCGGGCTCTTCTCCACAATCCTCCAGCTGTCCAACTCTTCACCGCAGCCCCGTAGTTATAGAAGCCCACCATCTGTTTGGAGAACCTCCTCAGACAATGGAAAGTTCCGAGGTTTCCTGGACATTGTACCCGGGAGGCGGGGCCGGGACCCGCTGACGGCAGTTTCCGCAGCAGCCCCGTTCCCCCCCACCCCTCCCCTGCCCCCTCAGCCACCGGGCAGCAGAAAGAGGCGTCCAGCCTGTCCTTGCTCCTCGGCTGGACGACCCACGACTGTGGCACCCGCCACCTCTGCACCTGCTTGGTCGAGGTGAGATGCCTTGAGCGCGCGGTGCGGGCGGTGGCGCACGGCTCCACGCCGCGCTGCTGGGGCCGAGGGGGGCCCCGTTTCCTCCAAGGACGCGGACCGGGGAAGGGCGCTCGAGGCCGCCAGCTTCACCTCTGGGAAAGTGAAAAGAACAAGAGTGTTTAGGCGACCTGGGTAAGGATCCTAACTTTGCAGCTCAATAACGTGAGCTACCTTATCTAGAATCGGGCTTGATGGCACCGTGTTGCCTCCACCGCCTCCCAAGGGAGTGACAGCGACCTTGTCAGGGGAGCATTCTCGTGGGTGGCTGGGGAGACGCCGAAACCAAAGTAGGAAGGAGCGAGCGCGCTCTCGGCTGTTTTAGCCCATCCTGTTCTGGCAGGGAAATCTGAAATTAAAATAAATCAGAAATGGCCACGCAAGGACAATTCCGATCAAGTGCAATCGTGGTGACACGATGCGTTTGGGTGTTGCCAGGACAAGAAAGCCAGCCGAGGTTTGCGAGAAGTTCGATCCCTAAACTGGTCCCTGGAACCGACTCAGAGGATGCAGGGCATTCACTGGGGACGTGGCGGTCCCCTGCGCTCCTTGCTCTAGGGGCAGGGTCTACCGAGCCCTAGAGAAAGAGCCCTCGCCTCTGCAGTTTGGCCCCAAGATAATCTCTTCTGGAAGTCCGTGGAAAAAACTCGCGGCGCGCCTCGGGGCTAACTCCCCGCCCGCCTCCCGCGGCCTCGGGCCCCGGCGCCCCGGCTCCACCTTCCAGCCCTCTGCATGGCCATCCCCAACCCCGCGCTTCCCCTAAAAGAAGGAGTATGAGGATGGGAGTCTCTGACCTCATCCAAAGGGCCTACACAATGGTCCAGCTGCCGGGGGCACGTAGAAACAAATTCATAATCCAGAACTCCTCTGGCCTCTGCCTGGAGAGCCTGGGAGTGATCCGGGTCGCCCGAACAATAGGGTTCCTTAACCTAGTTTTTTCCCAGCCTTCCCCGCCGAGAGGAGACGACCTGCTGACCTGACAAAGGAGCCTCTGGCAGCTAGATGAGTAGGGACCTGGCGAGTTTGTGGCACCAACGCGGTTTATTCGGTATTTGGTGACTCGTCGGACAGCTGAGGTCATGGGGTCCGGGATCAGGCCCCCACATTCTCGCTCTCACCATGCCCGGGCGCTCCGCGGGAGTCCGTGTCTCTGAGTCCCCGTAGGGGCATGCAGACTTGGTCAGGACAGGGTTTCTCCGCGCGCCTGGAGCAAAAGCGACTGGCTACGCGCTTCCCCGCCGCACACCCCGCGAAGTGCAGGGAGAGGAGAATTTAAATTCACTGACCAAAATTCACTGTTGAGAACACTTTGAAGTTGGGCAACTGTGGCTGCGCCACTCTTTCCCTCTCCCTTCCCCCACTCCTCTCCCCACGCTTGCTCTTCCAGATGCACCAGAAAGCGGCACTTTGATCTTGCAAAGCAGCAATTTCTTAATTTTTTTTTTTTAAAGATGATTGGAGTAGGGAGAAAATAATGTCATCTCGCGGGCGCAGCCTTGAGGAGCAGATTTCTGGGCCGGCCGAGTCCGGGGCGCCAGGCACATCTGTTCGCTCGAGTTTGCAGCGCATTCCTCTTTGCCAGTTTTTTTTTTTTCCTTCCTCTCTCCCAGAGGACCGGTGGGCGTGTCTCACCCCAGCCAGGAAGCTGAGCTTTATTTGCCTTTGACCTAGAGATGCTGGGAGAGAAGGTGTGGAGAGGTGGGAGGTGGGGGTGGCACGCGGGAATAGAAGCTAAGGTTGAGATACCACGTTCCCGGCAGTGAGCTAGAAAAGATAGCGCTTCTCAGAGGAAAGACCGCCCCGGTCCTTCAAGAGGAAAATTCGGTTCCTTACGCCGCCTCCCCCCCAGTGGAGAGGTGGGGGCTGTTGCAGATTTGGTGGGTAGAGAACCGTTGTCAGCAGGCTCCCTTCTGTTTTCCCCGCCACAGAGCGGCCAGGGATTTACTGAAATAAGACAGACCCGAACCTTTCCCGGTACCTTGCCTAATATCCCCAAATTGGATGAGTATTCGGGGAGCTATTAAACTACCTTAAGGGCCAAACACTGCCAGTTTCCCACCGCCTCCTCCAACCCTCACACCGGGTCGGAGTCAGGATTTACCAACCCCCTGCTGCCCTTGAGCCTGCTTTGGGGTTCTGATTCTCTGGGGGTGCTCAGTCCTTTCTCCCTGCCTTCTCCCCATAACTGAGCTTTTCCCCTCTTCTCTAACTGGAGCGTCTTCTCTCCTTTTCTCCTTCCACAGAGGCCCAGGGAGGCCCCCTACCCAAAATCCTGTCTCACGCGGCAGATGCACCTAATTTCTAATGGCTACGGGAAGGACTCTGTATCCTCCATGAGCCTGACATTGCGCCTTTGCGCTCTGTCCGCCAGACCGCTCAGGTCTCTTCAGGAGTTGGATTTGTGCGAAGAGCTCTTAAACGGCCCAGGGCTTCAAACTCCTAGCTGCGGGCCACGGGGGGTTCCGCTGTGAGTGGCATATTGGCTCTAAAGACGTGATCACAACCCCCTGGCTCTCTGACCTGATTGAACCTAAATCCTGCTAGTGCCAAGCCGCCTGGGAAGACTGGGCAGGATGGGGGGGCACCGATTGTATGTCCCGACCATGGGGGGTGGGGCTGGGGTTTCAGAAGTTCAGCTGCTGTCCGGGCCTCTTTCTTTTTCTCTCCTTACTTTTTCTTTTTTTCTATATGTTTTGCGTGTCCTTCCATCTTTCCTTTCCCTCTTGTATTTCCCCGGTTTTTACCTTCTGGAGCCTCTGTCAATCCTAAAAGGCCACAATTCATGTTTCTCAGGCCCCAAAGAGGCGCTAGTGGACTTGCCCTCCCAGAACCCAGAGAGAGTCAGGAGAGGGCCTCGGCTGGAAACTGGGAGCAAAACAGAAGCCGGCTACCCAGACAGGGCTCCCTGGGTCCTTTCTGCGCCTAACATCCCCCTCCTTTGCCTAATACACCCCCACACCAACGCACGCCCTCCTCTGCAGTCTGCCCCACCGAGAAACATGCGAGCTCTGTTTCCAGTCATAATGTAAAAGTTCAGGGAAAATCTGTGTAAAGACTGCGAGAGGGAGTCCCGGGATGTTACGAGAGCCGGCGTGGTCAGCTGGTTGGTTAGAAAAATGTATCTGTGGTAACGAGGGACGTTCCCCGAAGGGCGGTCACGGGCCGCGGTGACTAGCGAGGGCAAGAGGGAGGTTGAGGAGCAGCGGAGCTCACCCTTGGGGCAGCAAACACGTGCAGGGAACCGGTGCGACCTGCAGAGACAGTAGTTTCACCAAGGGTTTGTGCGGAGAAAAAGTCGGCGAGTAAGACTGGGTTTGCTGTCAGGGGGAGGAAAAGTAGCCCAAGAGAAGAGGCTGCCACCATTCCACCGAGAAACCCGAAAACAGGAAAATGAAAAAAGAAGGTGGGTTTGGGGGGGTGGGGTCTTCTTGTGTTCTAACAAACCTCTTCCGCGTCCCAGAGATCGCGTAGGAAGCGGTCGGCTGGGGCCAGCCCCTGGGGCAGTTCCAGGCACTGGTTCACCTCTCCCCACAGCTCCCGTCACACCCGCAGTTCCCCAGACCAGCTCTGCCCGAAGCCCCCTCGGAGTGGAGACTGCAGTCACCCAGGCGCCAAAATATGACCAAACTCAGCCCCTGAGGCCTTTCAGGGCTTTGTGGCATCACTGCGGTTATGCACCTTATTAGGGGTGGGAATCCTGATGACAGATCTCTATCATTCGCCCACCAGGGCTCCCGAGGGCTGGTCTGGTTTCACCCGAGCCCTCCTTAGATACACCAGGGATCCGCCTTGGGCACCAGGGGCCTTTGTCTTACTGCCTGTGCCGCCAAATTAAGCAAAAACTTTCTCCCTTGAAGCGATAATTTCCTTCTTGACTTCAGAATTCCACTCTCTTACCCTCGGTCCCCAGGACTTAGGAGTTTTTCCATGAGACCCTTCTCCTGCGTGGAACCTGTTCTGAGTCTGCAACTACTCTGAGAAATAAGAGTGATGTCATAACCACCAGGATCCCTTTCCTTGTTGACGTTTTACGCCGATCTGAGCTGTAGGAGTGATGATTAAAATATGAGGCGGTCCAGCAGTTGAGCCCTGTTGAGTATGTGGGGGTGGGGGTGGGGATGCAATTAGAAAACATTTGAAAGCCCACTAGGGAGTAGGGAGTAGCATCTAGCTGGTGGTCAGGGAGTTAGGGAGATGGCTCCTATGGGATCAACATGGCCTTTCCTCAGTAAATTCCCAGTCTGAGAGTGGAGACAGTCTGTGCAGTGACCCCTAAAGTCCAGGACCGCACCGACAAGAAATGGCCAGGTGCTTCGACCCTTCGGGTATTAGAGGACTTCTCCTGGCCTTTCCCTCAGCCCCCCATCCTCCTAATCACTCAATAACGAGAAAGATTACCAGAGAAAGGGATAGGGAGCAGAAAGAAGCCTTCATGTAATAGATGGTTTGGGGATTGAGCCAACAAAGGATCAGAGTCTTGCAGCGAGCCTGGAAGGCAGACATTTCTCAAGCCATGAGCTCTGAGACATTTCTCAGGCCCAGCAACTCTGGCCGACTCGGCCCCGGGGCCTGCGCTGGGAAGGCAGAAGCCTAAGAATCTGCGGAGAGAGGCTGCCTGATGAGGAGGCGGTGGAGCCCGCAGAGCCAAAAGGGCCTGTTGACCCAGCCCCATTGGTGGCAACCGCCTGGGGTTCCCTTCCTCGAAGCAGTCGCTGCGGATGTTGCTATGATGGCTGCTGGGCTCAGACCCCAGGCATCACTCACGCTGGGAAAAACTGATTGGTTCTGTTCCTTTATTCCCTTGCCTGCAAGGATGCTGGGAAGGCCTCCTGCCTGAGTGTGTTGGCCTGTATAAGACAATTCCATAAGTGTCGCTGGCTCCCCATCCCCCTTTGACTGGTTACCTGCAGCCAGAGGGAACCCAAATGTGCAAGTCACGTAAATGTGCCTGTTGGCTGAGAGAGGCTGGGAGTCTAGGGGTTAAGAATTCTGACTCTAGAATGAGATTACCTGCATTAAAAGCTGTGGAACTTCTACCAAACAAGTTACCTAATTTACCTCTGTTTTCTCATTTGTTAAACAGAGCTTGTAACACTAACTCTTAGCTCAGAGGGCTTGAGTGGAATGAATGAGTCCATGTAAGTCACTTAGCCCATGGCCTGGCACAAAGTAAAGGCTCAATAAATAATAATTCTTTATAAGGGGTGCAGTCAAAAAAGAGAAGAGGGAGACTAAGATGTGGTAAGAGAGGGAGGCCGTAGGAACAAACACCTTTTCTCTCTCTGCTTTTCCAGGAGGGGTCTCTGGACTTCATTGTCTTCCACTGTTTTCTGAGCTGGGCCAGAAATTCTCCTTTTCAGTGGTAAAGGAGGCCAAGAAAACTGATGATGGAGGTGGCATGTCAGTGGAGTTCTGAATCTACCCTTGTCCCCTTGTCACTGTCCCTTGTCCCCTCAGAGTCCTGAGATCTCTGGGATTCCTGGTGCCATAGACACCATTGAAAAATAAGGGAATTTGGATTCAAGGGTTTCTCCACCTCTGGGAGCGCGTTCACCGGCCTGGATTTGTTGGCTCTTCCAGCAGGTCCTGGAGAGTCCATGAATTCAGTAAATATTTCTCATGGTCAGGGGTAGATAAGTTTCCTCGCCCCTTGCCTTCCCTAATATTTGGCTGTGGGCCAGAATGCAATGTCTACTGCAGCTGTTTGCGGCATCCAGCAGCTCGACTGTCCCCCACCTCTGCCCCAGCAGCAGACCCAGGGATTCGGGCACGGTCTGTCTCTCCACGTGTGTTTCTGCCCTGAAAGAGCAATCGGGTATAAAACAACCATGCCGAGGTCTCATCACCCCACGATGCGCGGTCCTCCTTGGTCACCTCTCAATTCCAGGCAGTTTAGGCATTGCCCGGGACCGGGTGCTTATCGCCCAGGAGTTGCGGACTCGTTCCCGCCTCCTGTGCTTCGATTTTGCTCAGGTAGAGTCGAAGAGCTGAATTACGGGTCAGCACCCCCGCCCCCCGGAAAGCCTCCAGAGCTTAGCCCACGTCCCCAGCCAAGCCTCCTGCCCCCAGACTGAAGGAACAGGCAAGCACAAGTCTGGCCATCACAGCGACCCCATCTCCCTCTGGGCACCGAGTGTAGGATTCCCCAACCCCTCCGCAGAGCTGCTCAGTCGAGTCCGCTGTGCAGATTTGTTTTTCACTCTGTTCGAGTAACGGATAATTCGTTTTCCCTTCCTGGAGAGGGAGAGATTGATTCTAATGGAAGCTGTAAAAATCCACGTGTCGGCGTTTGTGAGGGATGGCTCGGGACCAGGCAGGGTCCCGTAGTTTCGCCTAGGACATTTTGCTCCTGGGAGGCGGTTTTATCAATGACGAGTGAGATTCAACCACGCCTGGCAAAAAGCAAAAAACAAAAACAAAAACATAAAAACTATCACAGCTAGCTGGTCTAGCTGGTCTGTGGTTGCTCCATCTCGTGCCCCGCAAGACTTTTATTTCAGAGCTCTAGGCGCCCTTCTTCCTTGCCTCACTTTGAACAGCTTCCTCCTGCCTCAACCCGGGATCCCAGGGTACCCTCTTCATATCCCCGGGCCCCGGGCGTGCTTCGGCTTCATTCCTGACCCAGATTTTGGCGCCTGGTGCTTCTCTACTTCTTTACTCCCATGAACTTGAGATAGTCCTTCCTCTCGGTGGGAAAACCAAAGGGAGCTCCCAATCTCGTTTAACCAAGCACCTGCAAACCAGCCAGAAAGAGGGAGACAAGTCACATTTAAAGGCTAAACCCGCAAGAGCTGGGTGTCTGGGGGGCCGGAACGAATCGAAGGAGCGCTCTATCTAGGACGCGTCTGGCTTCCGCGGTTTGGCTTTCTGGAGGAAAGAGGGTTGGCCCGGTAGTGGAGCGGGCTGCAAGCTTTTGCAAACAAAACAAAACCCTGCTGCTCCCGCCTGACCCCGCCGCTTCTTATTGCTCGGGTCCGGGCTTTGGAGAAAGCTCTGGTCTCCCTGGCTCACTGTGTGGCTTCGGGTGAAAGGCAGAGTGGGGGGAGGAGGGGAAGGGGGGTAGGCAGGAGGTGGGCGGGGAGGCCGGGAGGAGCTGAGGCCTGGCTGCACCTTGACCGCTCAGGTAGCTCTATGCAAATGAAGGGGTCGGGGTCATGGGGTGACCGCACGGATTTAGCCTCAAGACACCCGGGAGAGCCTGAGGGAGCTGCTGGAGAGAGCTGGTTAGAGATGCAGCAGACCAATTGCGTGTCGATGATTTCTACATATTTTTCTGAGGGCAGCTGAGTGTGCGGCTAGGATGGTTTCTTTCAAATGCCTGTGTGTCCTACTGTATACCAAGCCTGTTACTTCTCCATGCATTTTTAATTTTAGAAAATCAAATGGATTCATGTGCGTAGGTGTACACGATGTATGCATACATATGCGTGCTCGCAGATACATATACTCATGAATTTGTGTAGTTAAACACAATGCATACATGCATGAACCTTGTACTTGCAAGCTTCCTATACGAGTCCATCATAGATGCTGATGTACGCAACATTTATTTCTGAGTGCATGCTTAAAACCAGCTGCCTTCGGGTTGGGGCACATTGGGTTGCCAAGCAACCTTGAGCTCCGGAGGATGCGGAAGTCTACCCTCCAGTCCTGTTAAAGCAAAACAAATCCCAGGCCTGCCTTCCCGTAGCGCCTAGATATCCTGCCTCGCACTGGGGAAGCCAGAGTGGGCTCAGCGCAGGACCGAAGTTTCGCTTCCTGCGAAGGCTGGCAAGGCTGGAGCTGGCGCCCGGCGTGGCAAGTGCAGACTGAAGGAAAAAGTCCAGCTGCCGGATTGCACTGTGCGCCCGAGGGAAAGAGAAGCTGGGCCTTGGGGAACAGGATTTCCTCGCCCCTGGGCACGGCCGCTCCGGGCCTGGTCATACAAGGCCCCCTTTGTGGAGGGGCCCGGCTCCTGCGCAGACCGAGACCAGCGAACAATAGTGCAATGTTGCCGCCCGCCGGGCCGGGCTCTCCCGGCCACACCGCGGCGGCCGAAGGCGAGGAAACCGGGTGGCGCTTTTTTATAGTAACAAATATAAAATCGTTGCTTTCCCCCCTTTCGCTCGCCTTCTGCCCCAACGCCGATAGAAAGCAGATAAATTTATGAAGGGCGAGCTAAGAGAATAATTACAGGGTGAAGGCCGTTAAATTTTATTTCCAGTCCCAAAGGCAAAACCTGCCATTTTATTGCAAACATCTGGATGGACCGAGAGGTGGGCACGCTGCTGGTTTAAAATAAAATCAAAATATTTTATTTCGCAAAAACAAAACAGAAAACCATCATTAAGGACCCTTTCGCCCCCATGGACTTTCACTTTTAAGAAAGTGTTGGGGGGATGGTTGAAGAGTCAAGGGCCCCGAAGGCCCTGCAGACACCGGTGGCCCCAGCGAACCCCATGAACTGGAGACACTGTTTGCAGGACTGGGCTCCGCTGCCTGGGAGGAACTGGCAGGAGTTTCCAGAAATGGATACCCTTTCAACCCCGCCTGAGGGCTCCCGGACATTATGCCTCCTCGGTTCATGTTCTCCCGTTGCTTTGGGGGGCCAGTGTATGAAAATAAGTCAAAAGTGGAGTATCAGCCTAGCATTCCTAGAATATTCGATCACAGCAATAATAAAACCTCAGGTCTGTCCAGTCCCCAAACGATTACCTTATCTGCTTTGCTTAGTTGTAAAATATTTAGGACTCTTTCACTCTGCACACAGGGAAACTAAGGCATGGGACTCTTACTTGACTTGCTTGAGGTTTGGACTTGAATGGGGCCTGGTCTCCAGGCTCTACTTTGCCTATGGAGTTCCCATCCCATAGTCGTCTCCTAATGCCTTGTTTATATCTGCCTAGACCAGATAATTGTGTAATTCACACACATCCACAAAGTGTCCATACATGTGAGGAGAGGCATGTCCCACTAACATGTCCCACTGCCAACTATCTTTTAACGTTGTTTTCAATTACCCACTAAAAACTCCAAATTCAGAGCTGTGTGGTGAGTCGCCTTGGTATCGCAGCATTAACAGCGGTATTCGGGTTGGGGAAAGTGGAGGGAATGACAAGCATTTGGAGAATTTTGAAGTTCCATTTCTGGGAATACTTGTTTGTGTTTATGACTCTCGTCCTGTGATGTTGCAGAGTTCTGTTGTTCCTTTGAGAAATCAAAATACCTGAATAAGGTCCATTTTGGGTGAGCTGTCACTGTGTGTCTTGCCCTTCACAGTTCTCCAACTGCCCTAATAATATTCTAGGTGCCCTAATAATATTCCCTTCATCTTTGGGCCTTGCAGGACCTATGGTGAGGCAACCAGCCTGACCTTTGTCAATCAACTTCAGGCCTGAAATAGACCTGAAATGGACTCAGTTCTGGAGTCTCCAGGGCGCAAGGTTGGAATCTGTGGCTTGAAAACCTGGGTATTGCCCCAGGAGTTAGCTTCTTCCACTGGGGACCCACTCATATTACACAAGAGAGAGAAAATGGGGGTGGGGGGGAAGTATAAGAGGAGAATTTGAAAGTTCTTTGTTGTAACCAGTGAGGGGAAAACACATAATCTACTCATAGACTCTTACATTTAATCCTCTCAACCCTCCCTTTCTCTTCACACCCAAACACACACAATTACGTAGGGCACACACATTAATCTTTCTTCTGACCTCCCCATCAGCACAGAGTCACACCTGTGGAAAAACTTAGATTGACCCCACAGTCACCAAAATAAAACTTTCCTGCCTCTTCCCTTACCTAAAGGAAAGACTCCTGTTTTCATGATGTTCCAAACCAGCCTGGGTCTGAACGGTTTTCGTGGCCTAACACACCATTTCAGGATATGTGTGTATACGGGATGGGAGTGGGGGCAATCCCTGTGCAAACAGAGGGTGAGGAACCTTGCTTCCTTTAGAGCTCACACGAGGGAGCGTGTCCCGACGGGGCACAGAAATATGTACTTGAAAGCATTACTCTCTATTCTGTGTGAGTCCCATGGACAGGTGTGCATGGACATCTACATGTTCAAGCCACCGGACCTGCATTTAGGTGCGTGGGTGGCCGGAAAGCACAACCCGCCCCCCCCCCCGCCCAGGGAAGGTGTGTGACTTATGGTGTATCCACTTCTCAAAGTGGGGAAGTCTGGAGGCTGGCTGACACTTCATCGGGACCAGTCCCGGTAGGCTCCAGCCACCGGGCTCGGGAGCTGAGAGCGAGGTCTGAGCCGCTGGGAAAGGTAACAGGGCGCCTCCGGCCTGCCTTGTCTCCCACTCCTTGCTGAAGCTCCAGAACGGTGAACGCGCGGTCCCTTTGGGCGAGGGCTTCTGCGAACGAAGCCCAGCGGTGACAGAGGTCTGAGACCTTGTGCCTTGCTTCCCGGAATCCCAGAGTCCGCCGGGCAGCGCGGCGGGAAACGCTGAGCGGGCCCAGTTCCCGGCTTCCAGCTCTAGGGTTCTTGGACGTGCCTCCCGGGGCCCTCCAAGTCCCAGACGCAGGTTCGAGGGAGGCCCGGAGGATCACGCCTGTCTGACTCACACTCACCCCGTGGCTTTCCCATTATTCTTCTGCATTTGCAGGGATCCAACTTGAAGGAGTTTAAAAAATGGTCTTTTTTTGCCTTTTTCTCTCGGACTGAAGAGGCTCGAGGGGCATTCTGCAAGACTCAGCCGTTTCCTTCAGCACCAGCGCGCTTCCACCTCTATCAAGGGTTAGTGTTTCTCCGGCTCCCCACAGCTCTCAGCCCGGGATTGTGACGTTTCAGAGGCCCCATCGGCAGTCCGCTATCGCCCTGGGTTTCCTTCTCCCGGTCTCTGACCGTCCTGGTTGTCCCCTGCCCTAGGCTTGCGAGCGCCATCCCTGCTCAGGCCCTTGCTGTCGACTGTTTGTCTGCTTGGCCGCTTGGTCCCTCGCCGGCTCCCCGGGTCTGGCTCTGTCCGATTTCTTCGCGTGGGGAAAGAAGCATCTCGACTGGGACGTTTGGGTGGGAAGATCAGGCTGTGGCTAGGTCTTAGTGCAGCGAAATCCGAGGCGTTTTCCCATCTTGGCAGGACTACCTTCTCAGCCCGTCTGAGCTTGCTCGTTGCAAGGCTGCGTGCTAAGTTTTTGGGGGGGCCGGCGGCCAGCCGTGTAACCTGGGGAGCTGGCGTTGGAAACAAGAGTGGCCCCGAGTGTCGAATTTTAAGTTCCTTAGAAATTTCTGATGAATACGCTCTTCTGTAAGAATAAAAAGCAAAAACAAAACAACGGGTGGGGGCTGGGAGAGAGCAGACAGCGCCGGAGGTGACAGGATTTAAAGGGAACAAAAAGCTCCGTGCGCTGCCAATGCTTCTAGCCACCTCGGCCCAGCGCCCCTAAGTGTGTTTTCCAGAACAAGAGCCCGGAGCAGGAGAAGCGGGGCCTGTAGCCTCGCGTCGGCACCTCGGGGAAGGCGAGTATCTGCTGGGCGCGGGCCCGACCCCGACCGGCCTGCCCAGCGCGCTGTAAAGCGGAACCCCGCCACTGGCCTCTGGCTCCGAGAGCGCCTTTGTCATCTCCTCCATCAGGTAGAGCTGGAGAGAAAGTGATCTTTAGGTTTTCATTTAAAAGACCTCGAAAGTAACGGAGCAGTTTTGCTTTGTTTCGTTTTGCTAAGTTAACAGTAGTTGCTAGAAAATATTCGAAAGGAACCTAAGAACCCGAGTGGGGACATCCGAGGGGAACCAGTAAATCTAACAGCACCTGGGTGTAGCCGTGGGTGATCAGAGTCGTTTTCTGATATTTTTGGACAGACTAACATTTTGTCAGAGTCCCCAAATTCCAAATCCGCATAAAAATGAGTCTAGGCTAGCACCTAGGAGACGCAGAGTTGGGAGGAAAAGGTATGGATTTAGTATTTGCTGGAGTTTGTAAAAGCTCGGATTAGCCCTTGACTTTCAGTCCCCCTTCCTGCCCTGCCCCCCGCCCCCAACAAGCAACCCATCATTGGGACTGGGAACCTAGGGGTTAAAGTCGGCCCGGGAGCGTCCCGGGGACGCCGGGCGCAGGGCTTTGGCCCGAGCCTCAGTCTCTCCTCTCTTGTCATTGGCCCGTGCTCTCAGGGTTTCTCCAGTTCCCTCCTCGCCATTGGTCGGGGGCCGGCTTTTTTTCCCCTCGGTCTTTCTCTTCCTCCCCCCTCCCTCTCCCTCGCCCCTCCGACCAGAGCTCACCGCCTGCCCCTAGATCCTCGTGAAGGGAAGAATTTAGAAAAAAAAAAAAAGTTTCCCAGAAGTTTGGATCAGAGAGAGGACGGGAAAGCTGAGCGAGGCAGAGGGAGAGGGAGGAGAGAGAAAGAATTAAAAAAAAAAAAAAAAAAGATGAAGTCCATTCTGCACAGCCTGTGAGCGCCTGCCCGGGTGGGTGGGAAGCAGGTCTCCGGCGCTCATGCGGCGAGCGGGCGGCGCTTCGGGCGCTCGTTCCTAGCGACTGGGGCAGCTGGGGGCGCCTGTCCCAGCCGGCAGCGAGGGCGGGGGAGGGCGCAGGGGGAGGGCGCCGAGGGCCCGCAGAGCCTCAGCCTCAGCCTCGGCCTCCGCGCCGCCGCCTCTCCCGGGCCCGGCCCGGCCGGCGCTCGCAGCGTGCAGGCGCGAGCCGCTGAGGGGGTAGCGGGGACCGACCGGGACGGGGCGCGGGCGGCTAAGATGAGTGAAAGGAGAAGATCTGCAGTCGCCCTGAGCTCGCGAGCACATGCCTTCTCCGTTGAAGCCTTGATCGGCTCCAATAAAAAGCGGAAACTGCGAGATTGGGAGGAGAAGGGGCTGGATCTGTCCATGGAGGCGCTGAGCCCCTCGGACCCGCTTGGCGACAACGAGGACGCGGCCGCACACGGCCTGGAGCCCCACCCTGGTGAGTGAGTCGTACCGGACCGCCCGAGGCGGGCAGAGACCCGACCACGGGCCGCCAGCCGCGGGCGGAGCGGGGAGGAGGGAGGCCCGGGTCATTGGCACCCTGTTTTGCTCTAATGCGGGTCTCTTTTTCTTGCACAAAATGCTTTGAGCTTCCCGCAACTCGGGGACCGTTCCGGGGACACTGTCTGAGTTTTGCATTTGCGTAGCCAATCTCAAGCAAGGAGACCTGTTAACTCGCATCCCTTTTTCTTCCCGGAGCAGAGTGTTCAGGGTGCCAGCAACTGGAGGGGTTAAGAGAGGGGAGGGTCGAAGGCAACAAGAGGGAGCTGAGGGGAGCTGGGACTCGCCTCTCAGAGCTCCCCTCGGACCCGCGCCCGGTTCTCTGCCCCGACAACCCAATCTCAGAAAATGCCCAGTTTGTCTAACTTCGACCTGGCTCCCCACGCCGACTTTTCTGAGACGCAGGTTGTGTGTTTCCCCTACTCCTGGCTACGAGGGAGCATGATTATGTACCCTATTGGCGTTTATGGTGACGAATGTTAGACCCCTTATTCTGCACCCTGGGTCACTGCCCAGGCTCACATATATGCAGCCGTGTGTGTGTGTCATGCGATTAGTTTGTATCTCAAATCTATGCGCATTCTAAGTATGTTATGTGCACCCAACTCATAAAACACAGGGCGGATGCCGAAGTCTGAATAGTAACAGAACTCTGCAGGGCGGGGGAGACGACAACTTAACGTTTTGTATTAAGTGCCAGGATTTCAACTGTGCAAAACAGCCCGGAGGAACAGCTGTTGTCGGAAGAATCTTGTGCGCGCGCACACACAACACTCGCAGCTTGGTTTGGCGACTTCTTTTTGGCGAAAACTTTCCAGCCGGGATTTCTAAAACCATGCTAGGGGCACTCCTGACAACCAGCCCGGGCTGGGGAGTGGACCTAGACCCGCTAGCTGACAAGCCCGGGGAGGGGCCAGGGTCCCGCATAGGGGTGGGACAGCCGCGAGCCCTGGAGCTTGGGGACCGATCTCGGATCCCGGCCGGAAAGCGGGCCGACCCGAGGAGGGACAGCTGTCGCTTACATTTTCGCTGTAGGCAGTGACAGTTCAATTTCCATGCTCCTAAGGCTAATAATAACGCGATTAGCGGGTGACCAGAGACCGAGTTTTATGAATTCTCCGTGTTCTTGTGGCTGGTTACGGTATTTGGGTTTAGTGCTGGGGAATTATTTTTATTAGTCGTTGAAAAGAAAATTGAAAGGAGATTTATTTCATCCGTTCAAGTCTTTCCCTGCATTTGGATGCGGGTGTCCGTCCACGTAGACCCCTGCGTGGACAATCTAAAAAAGGAACGCGTGGCAAATATGTATTTCCCTTCTTCGGCCAGACCCTATTTCCTTACTGCATTGATCTGTCGTCAAAAATCTCACTAGGCCCTTCACATAGTCAGCGGAGGTTCTTCTAGGCCTTAGGGCAAATCGCGATTTGGGAGCTTGGTTCATTTTATTTTCCCGAAGGCGGAGAAGGCAGAAGTTACTTAGCTGCGCGCGAGGACGCTGTGCCCGCCAACCTCTTCTCTTGGCACTCTCCAGGCTGCCGGGAGCCCTTCTGGGGCTGTACGTTCAAAATGGACAGCACGCAGGGTTATAATCAGGGACTCAGCTCACAGCTTTCTTTTTCTTCCCCGTTCTTCCCAGCGGGAAGTGAGGAGAGAAAAGTGAGAGCTTCCGGTGGAGGAGAGTATGGTCCTGGAGCAGGAACGCCGCGAAATGATCTCCAGAATTCTCTCCCTCACTCCCGCGGGGTCGGGATGTGAATGGAGGACCTGCTACCGAACTTTACGCAAGAGAGTTCAGTTCCCATTCTCTTTATCTCCCCCCTCCCCCCCTTTTAAAGATAAAGATGGGCATTTGGATTAGAGAGAAAACGAAATATGTTTATGGAACAAGGGCGCGGGAGGAGGAAGGAGCCAAAAGCCTAAGCACTCGCGGACTTTCTGCGGAGCGGGACTGTAGGCCGGTCCTGGCCGCGTCGTGGATCGAGAGGATGTCAAGTTGGAGCCCAGAAAGGGACCAAGGCTTTGTTAGGAGAAAAGATTTTTAAGAAAAAAGGTGGTGCGGTAGAGGCTCGGCAGTCCCAGGAACCGAAGAGGCGGAGCCGCGGGAGCCTTCCGGAGGGCGCATTGCGTCCCGCCCAGGCGGTGGCAGAAGGCGCAGCCAGGGCTTGGGTCTCCTGCAGGCCTTTCGTTTTCATCTGTTCTAGGAGAGGCCCCTAACACAGACACACGGGTAGACATTTAAAGGTGTGTGGGGGTGGGGGGAGGGCGCTCAGACGACCCCATCGTGCCCTGGGCAGCGCCTCTGCCCTGCTGGGCCACACGGTTCTGTTAACAGATTTCTCCCGGCTAGGGCCGAGAGGGGCCCGGAACCGCTGCGTGACACGACCGCCCTAGGCCAGTGACAAGCCAGGAACAGGAAAACACGCCGCCAGACTTAGACACCCACGCGCACGTATCCACAAAACTCTCTTAGGGCCACTGTGTTTATCGTTTATCACCCCTCTCAGACTCGTACGTGATTTTATGCCCTCACTGCCCGGAGCCTCAGAAATGCCCGGAGCCTCAGACAGCCCAAGGGCCAGATTTTAATTCAATGTTTAACTTTTATTCGAAGACGCGGTCTTTTGCTTCTTCACAACTCATTTTGTTTCCGCGTCCGGCCGGAGCTGGCTTTTTGGTAGGCCCCAAACGCCCTGAGCCTGGGGCGCCAACCTGCGAGCTGCAGGCCGTCACGCGTCAGAGGGCACAGGACATGTGGATCAAAATTTTCCACCGAGCCCGGTGGCCGCAAACAAACCCCGAGACTCGTGGGTTTTGGAAAGAGGGCTGCGCAGTACCTCGCCCACGCTCGCCGACTTCTGGAGAAGCCGCCAGGACGCTGCCGCCGAGGACTGACGAGGGTCATAGGCTCGGTCTCCAAAGAGCCAGGCCCCCTCCTCTCTCCAAGCAGGAACGGGGTGGGGGTTGGGGGGGGGAAGTGTCGAGCCAGGATCGCCCTGAACAGCTGCTCCGGCTGTGGCCTTGAAAATGTATTTCAGGCACGCGGCGGCGCCATCTGCGCTCGGACCCCAGCTCCTGCTCCAACCGGCTTCCCCAACTCTGGGTTAGGCCTTTCCCGCCGAAATCCCCAGCCGAGCGGGGCCGAGGCCGGGGCTCCAGCTGAGCGAAATAATTCAAACCGTATGCGCAGGGATTTCCCTCTCCAGAAGCCCGCGGGCCTGAGCCCTGCAGCCGCGCCGCTCGGAGGCCTGGAGAGGTGGCGGCGCACGCGGGTGGGCTGCCGCGAGGAGGCAGGCCCGAGAACGCGCGGGCACACTGGCACTTCGGGCACACACGCGCACACGCGTCAGGTTCCTGATACCCTCGCGTGCACTGGCCCACGCAAACCCGAGTGAGATTGGGCGGGAGAAGGTCGCGCAGAGACCTCATCTGCCCCAGGCCACTTTCTTCTCTCGAGTAGCCGAGCTCGATTCGTCACGCGAATTAATTTGCCAGCCAACGCTCGTTTTCTCCGAATAAAACACCGAAATTTCAATCCTGTCCCAAATGACCCTAATTTACTCATCTATGTATCCCCACCCCCAATCGGCAGACACGGGGGCCGTCCAGACGGAGGAAGGGACTTCTCGCTGACGTCTGCGTCAGCCAGGAGAAAGTGGTGCGTCGCAGGCAGTCGGGGCGAAGTCGTCTGCGCCAGGGCGAGCCCCAGACGGGGCGCTCGGCGGGGACCGCGGGGCCGGGTTGCGGCGCGCTGGGCCGAGTCTGGCCGGGCTCGGGCATGGAAGCGAGGAACCCTCGTCTCAGAGCGGCGCGGGTCGGTGCGTGCAGCCGGGTACCGCTGCGGGCCTGGAGGGCGCCCGCCGACTGGGAGGCCGGTTGGACGTGCCTTGCAAGGCTCCTCTCCGCCGGGGCAGAACAGCCTTCCGCGGAGGCAGCCCCTTGGTAAGTGACCTTGTGTGAAGGGGGCGGGCGGGAGAGGGGAGGCGAGGTTCGAATTTGTCAGCGGCTGGCGAGGATGGCTGTTCGCCTGGGGCTGACCGTCGGCCTCCGTCTTCGCGCCCTGAGTCCCCCACCCCCACCCCCGCGGCGAAGTCGGACGCCCTCTGGGGCGCACGCGGCTGATGGACCCGGCCGGTGGGGAGGGTCGTGGAGAGACACTCGGCGTAAAACTCCTGCCGCCCTGG